>CAJQZJ010035647.1:853596-881917 GCA_907164525.1 Lophiomys imhausi | reverse complement strand
AAAAAAGAGGAATTACAGATTACATTCTGCTGCTTCAAGGTAACTGTGGCTGAGTATCTTCTGAAGAGGTGTAAGGCAGAAATATTTCAATACCAGGCACTCAAGTGCTGTAGTATTCATGATGGAAACTAGTACTGACAGAAGAATACCTGGATACTCAGAGAGAGACCGAGAGAGTCTATGTTGCACATGAGGAGGCCAGGGGTAGATGTTGGAGGTTTTTCTGTATTGCTCTCTACCTTATTTTTAAGACAGGCCAACTATCCTACAACCAGCAGACCAAAAGGAACAGGAACTTGTATGTACTTTGTTACCTGCTAGTGGGACACTTTGCCCTAGTGGAGCTGCCATGTAGGCCCCTGGTACATTAGTAAGCTCTTAGTCTTCATATGTCCATGAACTGAGGTGGGGGCTGATATGTAGGGCACCCCACACCAGAGGAATAGGATAGGTGGAAGAAGGGGGAGAGGGTGGAAGGGTCTGATCAGGAGGGGTGGAGGGAGGGGACTGTGATGGAGATGTAACTTGAAGTAATACATAAACATTAAAAAATAGATAAGGTCATTGGTTGAATCCTGAACTCACCAATTTGTCTAATTTATTAACCAAACAAGTTCCATTGTTCCTCCAGTTTCGAGCATTCTCAGCACTAGAGCTACAAGTGCATGCCACCATGCCTTGCTTTTCCCTGAGTGCCGGAGTGCTGAACCTGGGTCTTCGAGTGGCAAGCACTTTACCCAACAAGCCACCTCCTCATCCTTCTGTATATTCTTGACTCCTTCACAACGATCTGGAGATGCTGGAAGAACCCCAGTACCATCTCTTGACTAGACCTCTTTGGATCCAAGTTCTGTAGATTTGTGTCCTCTTTGATGCTACTACAAGACTATATTCCTAAAATACAAATCATATAATGTTCTCTAGTCTCTTTTTAATGCTGACTGATTAAAAGAATTTTATTTGAAATAGATTCTTCTCTCATACAGTACATCCCAATCACAGTTTTCCCTCCCTCAACTCCATCCTTCCCCTTTCTCCCAGATCCGCTCCTGCTCTGTTTCAGCTTCAGAAAACAGCATGCTTCCAAGAGACAACAACCAAACATGAAAAACAAGACACAATAAGACAAGGCAAAAGGCCTCATATCAAGGCTGGACCAGGCAACACAATAGGAAGCAAAGTCCTAAAAGCAAGCAAAAGTCAGAAATACACCCGCTCCCACTATTAGGAGTCCCACAAAACAACAAGCTAACAGCCATAACATATACATATAGGACCTGGTTTAGACCTTTGCAGGCCCCATGCTTGCAACTTCAGTCTCTGTGAGCCCATGTGAGTCCTGTTTAGTTGATTCCATGGACCATGTTCTCCTGGTGTCCTCCATCCTCTCTGACCCCAAGTCTTTCCTCCCCCTTTCTTCCAAAGGGTTCCCTGACCTCTGAGGAGACAGACCCAATTGAGATCTCCATTTCTACTCTATTCATAATGTTTGGCTGTGGGTCTCTGCATTGGCTCCCAACTACTCTTGAAGGAAACCTCTCTGATGATGACTAGACAAAGCACTGATCTATGAGTATAGCAGAATATTATTAAGGTTATTTCATGACAAATTTCTTTTTTGGAAGTTGTGTTAAGTTCTACCATAGGTCTCTGGGCTATACAGTGTTTGGTTGTGGTAATCTAAACAGTGTAGGACATAAGGCTCCCTCCCATGGTATGGACCTCAAGTCAAACCGAACATTGGTTGGTCACTCCCACAAGTTCTGTGCCAACATTGCCCAGAACATCTTGCAGGCAAGACAGATTATAGGTCGAGGGTTTTGTGGTTGGGTTGATGTCCATGTTTCTCTTACTGTAGCCTACAAAGCATCTCCTCTTACCAAAGAGACTAGAACATAGGGATGAAGGCTCCATGCAGGCACCACTTCAACCTCTCTACATCCAAAGAGCTATATGGATGTTGTTTTTGACAGTGGGGCCCAAATGTCAATTTTCAGAGAGCAACCTTCTGCCCTAGCATCAGCCTGGGTTGTTTAGAGATCTGCATGAGATCCCCTTGTCCAATTACTGAATCCAGTGTAACTCAGTCCTACCAAAGGAAGCCTCACCTGGCTACAAAAGTTGGCCAGTTCAGACTCTAGATCCTCCACTGCTATAGGTCCTTACTAGGGTCACCTTTATAGACTCTAACATCCATTTAGAGAATGAACCCTTTAGGATCTCAGATCTATTTTTTTTTTTTTTTTGGTAATGTTCATTCTTTCTTTTCCACACCACAAATCTTGTGTTCTATTACTGTTTTATCCAGCCCTGAAGATTGAAACTAGGGCTTCTCACATTCTGGGTAACATTATATCAGTGAGCTGGATACTCAACCATCTTTTCTTACTTTGTAGCAGTGTTCCTCCTTGGCTGTTGCCATGTTCCCTCCCAGAACTGTCTTTTGTCTTGCCTCTGGCCTACTAAGATTCCCGCTTTTTCTCCAGCCCTAACTATCTTCTGCACCTGTTCATGAGACTGTTTCTTTTTATCTGCTTATATTTAGATAGAGACCTGTTTGGCAAGGAAGAAGAGAGACTATACTAAATCAGAAAGGGGGTTACTGTTGGAAGAGTTTAACCCTCACTTTTAATTCTGTGTATGTTATTTTTTGTTTGTTCATTTGTTTTTAAAAAAACTTTTAATTGAAAATAGATTTTTCATTCAATATATTCTGATTACCGTTTCTCCTAGCCCAGCTCCTCCCAGGTTCTCACCACTTATTCCCCACCCTTAGTTCTGTGTACTTTAAATTTGTAACTGTTGTATTTCATTCTGTCTATCTTGAGGTCCTACGGCATCATAAACTTAAGAAAAGTTTCCTTTTCCTTTCAAGTGTCCAATGCTTTCTCTTGTGTTCCCTCTTCTCTAACAAGAATGTCGTCACACAATCAACATGCTTAAAGCTATAAATCAAATATTGCAATCTGAAATCCTCTTTTCTCTTCTTTGCCCCATTGGGGATCGAGAATTATGGTTTCTAATCTTGAATGTCCCACAACATTGTCTTTTCCTCTCTATTTTTCTACCTTAGTTCAGTCTTCATTGTATTTCTCTATATTTTCTTTAACAGTTCACTAAAACTCTCAGGCTTCAAGTCTTTACCAACACCTGGAGTCTTAATTCATCCTTGTATATTTTTCTTTACTCTAAGAGTAAGTGTGATCATTCCACTAAAAAAAATGGCAATAACATATCCTTGCACACAGACTCCATATTTGAACTACCACATTTTTCTCTGCTCTGTATTGCTTTTTTTCTAACATCTTTTCTGCTTCTTACTCTCTCTTCTATCCTTCCTTGTCACTTCACCCTGCAATGTGCTATCCTGTCTCTTCTCTTCAACATCTTTTGTTCAGTTTTCAAAGTTATTTTCAAGTATTATCACACCCAAGGAATGTTCCAGAACATCATCTGTTCACAAATCTAGGTACCATTCCAATTTTTAATCTCTGTGTTCAATTGTATCATGGCTTTTACATTATAATTTTAAGTGTGGTTTGCCCAAATGAAATATGGACATCTTGAAATCAGAATACATAGCATTTAGCACAGTACCCTGTCAGAATGAAGCTTTCAAAACAAATTATCAAATGCATGAACAAGTAGCACACAATCCCACTTTTTTTCACATGACTGGTTTTAGAGTTATTCATTGGTTTACATATGTGAGTGTGGTTTTATAAGATTATAAGGACCTCAGATATGATACTGGCATTACCACGTGCAGATGAAAGCATCTGATAGATAGATTAGAGCTTACAACAGAAAATAAGAGGTATAATGTGTAGTGATGAAGAGGTTACATTCATACATTTATTCCTCCTTTCTAGTCATCCTTTAATGGATATGCCTCTGGCTTATTGAGCAGAACAGTAATCATTTCTCAGGATATCACTTTCAGGTCCAGCCAAGGGCACCCATCAACAGAGCCCATCATCAGCTGTGGTTGACCAGAGCTGTAATGTGTCCATTATCACTGAACTCTTTTGTAAGAAAGATTGACTAAGCAGTAACCTTGTCTGTCTCATAAGATATACAGGGATATTTCTTCAAAACCCTATAGGTTTCAAGACCTTTCTTTGTAATGTCTGAAAGCTGTGTATGAAAAAATAGATGATCACAGAGGAAGTGGTGACATAACGACAACACAAGAACAACAACTCAGCAGGCCAAAATCTTCCTCTTGATGAAACAATTAAGAACAGAAAACTCTATGAGCATTGTAGTTTAAAAGATAAATTTATAGAGTTTATGATGAATAAAAGGACAAGCATATAATTTACGTATAAAACAGAGCAAACATAAGAGCCAAAATTCATGTGATACTTCATGGTTCCTAAAAATAACCTGTTCAGCCAGTATATTACTTGTAGGAATAGCTATGTATATACATATAGGCCTGCAGAAATAATCAGTGAAATAGATGCCATGAATTTGAAGGAGAGCAAGAAGTGGTATATGGTAAGTTTTGGAAGAAGAAAAGAGAAGGTGGAAATGTAAATAAATTATAATATCAAAAAATTTTAAACTTTTTAAAACATCTCACATTTTTGGCCAAACTCTATAATTTCTAGTATTTTTATATATTTTTTATATTCTTCAATTTGATCCCCGACTTGAAGCTTTATAATAATTTAGCAACAATTCAAAAGTTGGTGCTTTCTAAAGATTTTCTGTGCCTTGCTGTATTGTACTTTATCATATGGCTTTTCTCCACAAGTCATACTGTTCTATATCACCTAAAGCCTTTCTAGCTCCTGATCAGTATCCCCTCACTCCATATTACGCTTTTCTAACTCACCCTCTTTTTCCAATATGTAGCAATTCCATATAAACTATACAACAGACATTGTGTCACATACCTACAACCCCAGAATTCCAGAAGTTGAGGACAGAGAATAATGAGTTCCAAGATAGCTTGGACTAAATAATGAAAATCTATTAAAAGGGGAGGGGAATGAAGGTGAGTCACAGAGTGTTTGCTAGTACACACAAAGTCCTGTGGTCATTTATCACATAAAATCAGTACCACACATGTAAAAAGGGTATATTATACTAGAAAGTCAAGATCAGTATTAATTTGAAGGGTTTATTCTATAGGCTGATGAGCTTCCAGAAAGGATGAGCAGGTGGGTGTGCAATGTGATCAGCACCTTCTTTGAGAATTAGAACTCACTTCTAAGTAAATACTCTGACTAAAAAGGTAATCCATTTAAGCATGATTAATATTATAAATTGTGACTGTTCTCTATTGAGTAAGTTAAGGACACACTTATCTAAGATGTAAAAATACCACAGTAACAATAATTGTTTTCTTTAAAAAATTAGTGCTTTCAAAATGCTTCATCTGCATTATTCTATCATATTAACCAAGAAGGCTAGCTAATATACTCAAAACTTAAACATCAATAGCACAAGTACAGCCCACAAAGGTTGTTCTTGCTTCAAGTCCTAAACAGTATCATTCATTCATCACATTTTTGCCCTATTGTGTTCCAGGCAGTTGTGATAAAAAAAAATACCAGAGAAAGATGGACAGAAATCACTGTCTCCTTGGAATTTATGTTCTAAAAGAAAAAGACAATGATCAAAGAAAAAGAGAAAGGAAAAGGAAGGAAGAAAGGAAAGAAAGAAGGAAGAAAGGAAGGAAAGAAGCAAGAAAGAATAGAAAGTGAGAGGCCAACTAGTTGACTAAGCAAGCAAAGGTACTTGTGGCCAAGCCTGACAACTGAGGTTTGATTCCCAACTGGAGTTTGATTTCCAGAGCCCACAGAGTGGAAAGAGAGAACTCAAATCATGCAAGATGTCTGCTGACATCCACATGTATGCTCTGTGGCGCTTATGCACATGGACACACACAGAGACCCCCACCCCCAACACATACAGCATAAATGTAAATAAATAGGATAGAGAGCAAATGCACAGTGAATTTTGTGAACTAATTGGTTATATTTCACAGAAAAGTTAAAAGAGTTCTAGCATTATTATTCTAAAGAGAATGAGCTAGGAAAATGAGAGGTAATGGTTAGTAAGTATGATGAAGGATATAGATAGTATATGAGTACAATTGTTTCACATAACATGTTCTAGATGAGGGACCTAACAGATCAGGTTGTGTAAGAGTTATCTTTGTGTGTATTTAAGTCCCTAGGAATTGGAACACTGCTGATATTAAATACCTTCAGCCAGCAGCTACAATTATCAAAAAATGTTGTGTGAAGGTCTCTAGATAATCCTAACAGGAAAAGATACAGATGAGCATAATATGATGACATTAGATTCTAAAGTAGAGTTTTAGTGGAAGAAGAAAAGGGCAAAGGCTATTTTTAAAAATAGGCTTGGAAACATCAATAAGAAGTAAGAAAGTTGCCAATTTCATTCCCTGGCCCAGCAGTACTGTAGAGAGGCATGGAGATGAAGCAGTGTCTTTGAGAGAATTCCAGACTGTAGTTCAAAAAATATGAAGAAAGTGTTCGTTTAGGGGTTGACAGTACAGGAAAATACATAGCTAATGATCTATGACTTTAACAGAGCACATGGGAAGGACTTCAAAAGTTGGTAAGGAGTGGTAGAAGGCCACAGAAGAAGGTGGAGGTTAAGCTCTCTTTGGTAATGAGGATGCTTACTGGATACTGGGGGTTGGTGGTGGTTCTTGTGGTGATGAACAAGAGCAAAGGTAATAGGCAATTAGAGATTAGATATTTTGGCTTCAAGGCAGATAGTAATGGAGTAGCTAGTAGTTTTGTGGAGTGGGCAGATTTCCAGAGGACCCTTTTTCCATCTGTCTACAATGATAAGAGGTTTGGTGATTGGTACATATGTCTACTTATTTGCCTAGTAACATAGATGTTTGGCATGCTGAATAACCCCATCATTATTCCTGGATTCTGAGAGCTAACATATGTGTACCCCATGGGAGAGATTGGCTAGTTAAAGAACATAGGCTTTTTTTTTTTTAACTTCGGGGGTTTTCAATAAACTTCCTGCTTTCAACTCTATGACAAAAATGGTGAATGAGTTTTCAAGGCAGGCAAAAGCTGTCAGAGCTGAGTCTGATGTTCTTTCTCTAAGCAGATGAGTGCAAGCCCTGTATTTCTTTGATGCTGTTCAAAAACACTTGTGCTGTCAACACTTGGGACGTTGATGTTCTTCTAGTACTCTGACATCCTGACATCTGGACTTGTACTTTTCTGAGGCAGCAAATTGAAGCAACAGTCAAATTCTACTTTAAAAAGAAAAATGACGAGACACCTTGTACAGAATGTATTGATGCCACTCATTTCATTAGAGATGAATGTTCTCTCTTGTGTCTTCAAAAAGAGGGCCATTAGTTTCACGTTTTCACATTTATGCCAGGTGTCTGTCACTGGGTACCTGCATCATCCCAGGCATTTCAAAGAACATATTTAAGAACCTGATCCCAATCCAGATTCAAATGTGCAGCCCCTTGACCTTGAAATAAGATCACTCTCCCCCATTTCTTCACTTTTACCATCTCCCCTTAATTTACACCCCTCTTTCCCTGCATACAAGATGAATGCTTTGTCTTGCCTTCACATGTACCATCCCTCATGCACGATTTGAAAGTCTATTCCTTATTGTTTTCACTTCCTATTTGTCAAAATGGCTTTTCCTCTAAATTTCGCATCTTGTAAAGAGGGGCCCAGCTCACGACTTTGTGACCCACGAGCTACTCTTACCTTCACTTCTTTGCTGTCTTTCTATACACATTCACATAAATATTTCAAGACCATTTTTATTACAGTTGCTTTGTCCAATGCAGACCTCTCATATCTTCAATATGTGAAAATTTCCTAGATAGTTTCATTTATACAAACTCCAGTGTCTTTCTGTGTCAGACTGTGGTGATGTCTGGGTTTTCCATCTTCCTTCTGCCTTCAGGTCTCCTTTCTAATATGTTTTTCTAAAAATAAAATTAAATATAAAGTAGTTTGGCATTTTCCTTTTCTGACAGATTTCTTTCCCTGAAGTACTATGAAGTCATATGATCTGCAATGACAAGATCAGCTATGTAAAGAGTGGTTTCTTTGTTTAGGAGAAAGGTCCCTTCCTCTTCATCTAAAAACCACTTGCAAAATATTTAGTTTCAATGGCATTTAAGTTGATACATCACTTGGAAACTCTGACATGGGTTACTGCAAATATGAGAGGGTCCCTAGAATCTACTTAGTATAAACTCATAGGAGCCCTCACCCACAACCCTTGAACCTGCTGTGTGTCAGCAGAAATTGTGACCATGTCTGGCATCTTTCAGTTTCCTTATACAAGTAACCCCTTTTGCACCGAATGACTGTTGCATCATGAGTCACCTCTAACCAGAGTAAGAACAGACTCCAAACATTTCACAACCTTCAATCACCTTTTTCACCCCTTTCTAGACCTTTCAAGTGGATCTGTCTTAGAGATGCTTCCCAGTGGAGAAGTGGAGATTCTCTTTTACTAAAGTAAATCTGCTTGTTTAGAAGAGATCTTTCCAGAGCAAATTGTGATCTAAGGTAGTTCATCTGTCTAGTTTGGAAGCTGCTTTACTTCATTCACCAGGGGAAATATGGACATATCTTTTTCTAATAAATGAGAGGTTTTTCTGTTTACTTCCCTACAGTTATTCACCCTGAGCTACTCAATTTATTCTCCTTACCGACAGGATTATACATGCCTGAGAAAAATTTTACTAGAACATTGAATAATTTCTGATATCACATTTAATCACTCCCAGAATCTTCATTTTTATATTTCTTTTAAAAAAACTCTTTTTGCTGATTCTCTATGAATTTCATATCATGCACCCAATCCCACTCATCTCCCCACCCCTTTGTATCTGCCCTCCACCCTTGCAAACTTTCCCCCAAAACAAAATAAAATGGGATAGAATTAAAAAAATAATATTCTTGTCATAAAGCTGTATTGTGTCACAGTGTATCACACCGTATACTCTTTTGTCTTCACATCGTTACTATCAAATGGTCATTGCAATGTGTCATTGGTTTATTTTGAGACATCTGGCTTCTACTACACTATCTATATTGGATCCTCATGGGTCCTCCTCTCAGATATCCTGTTGTTGCCCAGTATCATGGAGATCCTGCAGCTTTGAATCTGCAGGATTGGCTCTTTCACTCATTCCAACAGATCATAGATTGGATAGATGTTGGGATGGACCAACTCAGAGCCCTGGATCTGGGCCTGAAGGGTAGTTAAATTGATCAGTCCATCTGCTCACCTGTTTCTACACCACCAAGGCAAGCTCTCCAGCACTGCCCCAGCAAGTTCACCAAGTGCCTTAGTTGGAAGGGATAGAGCCAGGTCTTCCATTCTCATGCTCTCAGGGCTGCTTCACCAGCAATCCCCATAACCAGGGCCAGCTCTACTGTGCTATATAGGTGAGGTGCAGGGTCTGATCTCCCAAGTACTGCAGCCAGTGAGTGGCATGACCAGCTATCCCACTCCCATGACCACAGGGCCAGCTCTCCAGCCTGTCTCAGGTGGCCAGGGGTGGGGGAGGGGGACATCTCTCCCTCACCCAAGCCACCCCACAGCACACTACGGGTGGGGTCAGCTCTCCTGAGCTCATGCCTTCAGTAGGCTCACCTGCTCTCCCTCCCATCAGGGTCAGCTGTACTGTGCTACCCAGCTGAGGGGTGGGGTTAGCTCTCCTGAGCTCATGCCTTCAGTAGGCTCACCTGCTCCCCCTCCATCAGGGTCAGCTGTACTGTGCTGCCCAGGTGAGGGGTGGGGCCAGCTCAGCACAGTGCCTCGGCAACAGTCCAGACCAGGGACATCTGCATGGCCTTTGGTGGTAATGTGGGCCTTGGACATCAACAGAGACCCCAACTGCCATAGGACCATGGACCTAGACATGACCCCTGCAGCAATGGCCTCAGGTGACAGCATGGGACACTCAGATCAGCATGTCCTGGTTCGGCAGCATGGCCCTCAGATATCCACGTGATCTCTGGTGGCAACTCATACACAGGCATCTACTTGGCCTTTGGTGATAACTCATGCCACAGACATTGACATAGACCCCAGTTGCACCATGACCATGGGCCCAGACATGACCCTTGTTGGCAGCTTGGTGCCTGGACCTCACCATGGCCTCCTCATATCTGTCTGTTCCTCACTGCCATTGAATCTCCAGTTCCACCTTTCTCCAAAGTGTAAGAACCCCTTGCCTTCTCTTTCTCTTCCATCTCTTCACCCCATACTCCACCTCTCCCATCTTTCCATCACACATTCATCCATCATTGTGGCACATTTGGCAGGTGCTTAGGTGTCTTTCTTCCTACCTACCCTGGCCAGGGTGGCTGGTATGGCCTGGGCAGGTGCTTGGGTGTCTTTCTTCTGGCTGCTGCAAGCCTGCAGGCCTCCCTTTTATGTTTCTTATAAATAGCTACACAATGAATTTCAACAAGCCTTTTTGATAATGCTTGTATCCATGTCTATGCCTCTGTATGCTTATCTCCACATCTTATCTCATATACTTTCAGTCTATGGAATTGGCCTTTTTCTTTTACCCTCCCCCTCAAGAAAAGCCCCCCCCCCAATTACCATACCCAATGACCCCACACAGTTCAAAGAATCAAAATAGAGTAATGCCCCAATTCCTTAAATAGAAGTTAGATTTAGCTCTTCAGAGAGGTGAATAGTGAGAACAGGAGCTAGAAACTGATTAGACAGACTTAAGGAAGGAACATCCTTAAAAGCAACAATTCCAGAAATGCCATTGGTTGTTTAGCAAAAAATACCTGAAGTGGAATTTGGTTTCTTATTTCCTCCTAAGTGAGCACAACTGCCTAAAGGCTGTATGTGAGGGTGGGAACTAAAACTGCAATCCACACCTTATTCTCTTCTAATTAACATCTTTGGAACTGGGTTAGATTTTTGTGAAAAAATAGGTTATATGTATTCCTTAATTTTGACCATCTCCTAAGTGGTTTGAGGGTTATCTTTTCAGAGAGGGTAATGCGACAGGAGCATTGAAGGCATAATAAAGGAAAAGTGTTACCTCCTAGACAGACAGACAAACAAACAAATAAACAAACAAACAAATAAATAAAATGGAGTCTACCTTTGGTTGGAGACATGTCATTGCTTTCTCCCTTAAAAGTTAATGTAGATGAGTTAGCTAATCAACTGTGATCACACTCCCAGAAGGCAGATCTATCTTAAACAACTATAAATGGAATAATTATCCCTCTAGAATTTCTGTTCCTACTGTAGTCTCTTGCAGAGTCACAGACATGCAGCTTTATAAGTTTGAATTATTCCCAAGAGTGGAACATCCCCTTTTCTTGTTTCTATGTGTCTTCTAAGCATGGCTCTCTAAGACCATGGGCTTCACTTTTTTTTAAACCTCCCATCCCCACTGTTCTGACTTGTTTTATGACAACTTGACACAAGCTAGAGTCTTTGTAAGAGGGAACCTCAATTGAGAAAATGTCCCCACAAGACTGTCCTATGGCTCATTTTCTTGATGATTGATGTTTGAGGGCTCAGTGCAATGTGGTTGGTGCCAAACCCTGGCTAGTGGTCCTGGATGCTATAAGAAAGCAGGCCCAGCAAGCCATGAGAGGCAAGCCAGTAAGCAATATCCCTCCATGGCCTCTGCATCATTTCCTGCCTCCAGGTGAGATGACTTGATCTCCATGATGACTTCCCTGGATGATGGACTACAAGCTATAAGCTGAAATACAATTTTTTTCACCAAGTCGTTTTTGTTCTTAGTGTTTTATCACAATAGAAATCATAACTTTACCCACCACATGGCTGCTTATCTGCCATATGGCCAATATTCATGCTGACTTAACTCAAACTGCATGGCTTCTTCTCTTTTCTCCATTTTCCTACTCTGGGTAGTTGCCAAGAGTCATGCTTGCCTGCCTTGGGGGTTTTTCTTTAAAACTATTAAAATTGTCCTCAAGCTTTAAGACCTAGAAGGGAAAAAATGAACACCTCATTTAAGGAAGACTATGTTTTGGGGGCTATGAGATCAATATATTTAAAGAAAATAGAGTTTATGATCCCTTCTTTGTGAAGGGCTATCAGATAATCACAAAGGTAGAGAATAACAGTTTCAGTCGACAGAGCCATGGTAAGAAATAGAGCAGCAGTGCTCTGCAAAGGATTTATGGCACCTCATCACACCAATTCATCTCTGAGGAGCAGGCTTGCAGATGCTTTTGGAGCATCATATTTGTTTATTATTCATTTGTTTTTGTGGGTGATAATGATTGCACTAACTCAGGTCCTGCCACTTGCTAGGCAACTGTTTTGTCACTGAGTACACATCCAATCTCTACCATTTAATAATCTGTAGTAGGTGAATAAAACAAAATGGTTAAGTGAAAGGAAGTGTTGAAAGTTCTTGAGAAATGTATTAGACACAGAAAAAGTAGACAAAATACATTTGTTGAATATAAGCTATCACAAGACCAAGTCAAAATTAAATATTTGTGACAGTTAGAGAACCTTGAGATCTGTTACACATTAATGATAACTACCAGGTCCATATTTTTTAATTTAAAAATGTCTGTTCAGCAGGTGTTCAGAGTTAAATCTATACCCAGGGTTATTTGTCCTTAAGCCTCTCTAATACAGCAAATGTATGCTGGCTCCACTGAGCAAGTCTAAAGCAGTGATGAGAGAACAGGCAAAGGATATCATACGACAGAGGATATGAGTGATGTAGTCATTTCATCTTGCTAGATTCCTCTGTCCCTCCTCTCCTCCCTCTTTCTGTGCTTCTGGCTGTATTTTCTAAATCATTCAGTAAGCTGCATGATTGGAGGATCTTACTTCCTGATGTGAGCTTTTTGGTTTGTATTTTCTTCTATGCCCTTCTGACAGTGTATGTCAAGGCTGAAGAATCATCAAATTAATTTCCAAGGGTGACAAAAAGAAAGTACTCTTACCTTTTGAATATATATTTGTATCAAAAAATCTTATAATGACTAGCCCCTAGCTATTTCTTGACAAAGAATCTGAAAGGTAGGCAAAGTGTAGGTGTTTGAGAGAGAAGAAATGGCTGACGATACAAAAAGAACACAAATAAAATTTTCTCACTGCAGTATTCAAATATGAATAAAATGGAGCAGAGTCTCCAAAGTCTTCAGAGAAACAAGATGTGACCATGTGGCAATGTTCAGTCTGAGTTACATGCAAGTATACAGGTAAGGACATTTTAAAGCATATATGGTCTCAAGGAAGATAATATCTATGAGTTCTTGTAGAAGCTAACTGGCAATTAATCCAGAAACAAGAGATTTAAAACTATAATTTTAAAGCTGATTGATAACACTTAAATCATTATATTGCCGAGACACTTTTCACTGGTGGTACTGCCTTGTAGGGTCCCAGTGTATGAGGAGGCTCTTGGCCCTCATATGACTTCTGAACTGGGGCCGGGGACTGTTATGTAGGGACACTCCACTCCAGAGGAGTGGGATGGAAGGGTTGGGGGTAGAGGGTGGGTGGGTGAGGCTGGGGAGGGGGGAAAGAGGACAATATGTTGGAGATGTAACCTGAAGTAACAAATAAATAAATTTATTTTAAAAATTCATTATATTGCCAAACCAAAGCTTAACGGTAATCTAAAATGCAGGTGCTACGCAATTATTGGCAAAGAAAATGAAAATGAACTGCATATATACATTTCAGTACATTAAAACATTTGCATTTACTTTCAGTTAGTTTGTTGATAATTTTATACATGTATATGCAGTGTGTTGATGAAATCCACTCCCATCCATTCCCCTCTGATTTTTCCTATACCCCTACTTTTTCCTCTCAACATTAAATGTTCTCTGAGTCCACTTAATGATGCCTGTATATACATGGGTGTGGTACCATTCACTAGAGTATGGGCGGTATCTCAAGGGTTGCAACCCCGAATGAAATGGACCGACACTTCCTTCAAAAATCATCAATTGCCAATAGCCCCTCAGTGATGGGACCTTATGAACCCCTTCCATATCCATGCTGGGAATTTGGCTGGCCTGATCTGATACAGGTCTTGTGCATACAGTCACAGCTGCTATGAATTCATGACTGCAACAATCCTGTATTTTCCAGCATATATTGCTTCACTGAAGATATCAACTAGTTCTGGGTCCTACAATTTCTCTACTCCCTCTTCCACAATGATTTCTGAGCCATGGGGGTGGTGATGGTACAAGTGTCCTATTTAGAGCTTAGCACGTTTATCCTCTGCACACTGACTACTGGTGAGTCTCTATCTTCTGCCAAAAGAAGCTTCAATTATGAGGACTGAGACATGCATAAAACTGTGGGTTTAAAGATAAGAATTTAGAGAGCACTGTAATTCTATGTCTATCTATCAGAATATTAATTAGGCTCTCTACTTGTGATCTAACCATGGATTTTTGGCACAGTTAAAAGTACCAGGAATTATTTCCATCTTATTAATGGACCTTAAATCCAATAAGAAAGTGGCTGGTTACTCCCATAACAGTCATGACACAATTGCACAATTGGGCATATAATACCAGGTCAGTGATTATTGTAGCTTGACAGTTCACAGCTGAATAACACTAAGTGCTGTCTGTTTTCACAGGTCAGTGAAATAAGGGAAATCTAGGTCCCCTGCTTGGTGATTTGTAGGCTGGGTTCCTGGAGCATAATTCTTGGGAGCTGTAGTTGGAATTAGTACAGGAAATGCATGGTCAGTGCATGGCATTACATAGACTTTTACAAAAGCTAAAGTAAGCTGAATGTTTGACCAATGAGGGGATGAGGAAGTGAGATACTTGCAGACTAAATTGTATCTGCACTCTTCTGATCTCAAATCAACAGATATCAGAGACCAAGGACCTAATTGTCACTTCTAAATATGAGGGACACAGAACAAAAGGAACAAGAGCTAGCCCTTATCTGGAACATCAGAGCCACAGTAACTTACTTATTCCTTTACTCTCCTTTACCTGGGATAAAAAGTATAGGTATAAGGAGCTGTGAATCAATAGGGATACTTTAAAGTACGTTTTATATTGATTGAATGCTACATACTGTTGTACCCCAAAGAATATACATGCTATAAGGTGGCAGCAGAAATTTAGCTTCATGTGAGTGTTTCCATGGGAACAGTGTCTTATATAGTATTTTCAAGAGTTACAGGAAATATAGAATTTTATGAAAGTTTTCCCTAATAAAAACTCATTAACTTGCCAACATCTTGGTTCTTAAAATCTATTTTTCCAATAAAAAGAAATAGAAATTTTTGGAGAAATGACTAATACTAGAACAGAAGGAAAATATCATGAGTCTGGAGCATTTTGTAGAATCAGAAAGTAAGGAAGTATTTTTTTCATTTTTATATATTTTTATTAAAATAGAATTACATCACTTTCTCCTTCCCCCAGTCCTCCTCAGGCATACTCCCTCCAACCCTTCTCATATGCTCCCCCTTCTCCAATTGATAGCCTCATTTTCTTTATCATTGTTGTATACATATACATATGTCTTCACACACAAAAGCTGAGTCTACTTTTGTTGTTTGTGTGCTTATGGTTTTATGGCTGATCATTCTGTGTTGGATAACCAATAAGAGGACTCATCCCTGAGAAAGGCTAATTTTTTTCCTCTCCTACCAGTCATTAGTTCCCTGTAGTTCTTTGTCTAATGGTAAGATCCCATGACAATTTCCCCCTTCAATGTTAACATGTCTTTTTATGTTACCAATATGCTCATCTTGTTTATACAGCCATTTCTGAGACTGTTTCATAGCAGACTTCCTAGTATTCTGGCACTTGCTGTCTCTCTGCCTCCTCTTCTGTGATATTCACTGATCCATAGATGTAGTAGGTGTGATGCAGACATACCCATTGGGACTTGCCTCCCCCGTGATCTGTTGATCTTTGTATTATGTTCAGTTGTTGTTGTGATGTTCTACATTTGCCAGGAAATGTAGCTTGTGAACAAAGAGAATTTGTGGGCTGTGAGACTACATAAGAAAATGATTTATGCGTATGTGTGTGTATGAACACCACACAAAAACACACACAAGCACACACACACAAATATATGAGAGAGGGGGAAGCAGAGAGGGAGAATACTTATGATGGAATATGCCAATGGGACAGAGGAGTTAATTGTAAGAGTCTCTCTAAAAGACTCTCTCTAGAATGACAAACCAAAGTAATAAATACAGATAAGTTCATATAGAAAAAAATTACTGAATAAATCATTCTTATAAGTAACATATATTACTTGTAGAAGAATTTCAAATTCTGTGGGTAGATAATCTAAACAATGAGGCTTAATTTCTCCTCCCTTATTTTTGTGTATGAATTGGATTTAATGACTTACCAAAATAGAGTTTTGGGAAACGAGAAAAATAGCATGTTTACAGTGGAAAATCTTGGCCAGCATCACCATAACTAAATAAGAAAGGATCATGGACAGTGCTGTCATGTCGTTTGGACAAAATACTTTTGACTTTATGTGTCAGAGAAAGACACTTCAATCTCATGATCGCCATTCCTTATGCCCAGAATGCAAGTCTAATCATGAGACAAACATCTGACAAATCGAAATTTGAGGAATATTTAACAAAATACATGAAGGGTTCAGGAAATTGTCTCCTGTGCCAATGAGTTCAAGGTTCTTCCCCACTTTCTCTTCTATTAGATTTAGTGTGTCAGTCCTTATGTTAAGGTCTTTGATCCACTTGGACTTTTGTGCAAGGTGATAAGTATGGATCTAATTTCATTCTTTTACATATCAGCATCCAGTTAGACCAGCACCATTTATTAAAGATGCTGTTCTTTTTCCATTGTACGATTTTGGCTTCTGTGTAAAAAATTAAGTGACCATAGGTGTGTGGGTTCATTTCTGGGTCTTCGATTCCATTGATCCACTGGTCTGTTTCTATACTAGTACCATGCTGTTTTTATTACTATTGCTCTGTAGTACAGCTTGAAATCTGGGATGATGATACCTCCAGATGTTTTTTTACTGTACAGGATTGATTTAGCTATTCTGGTTTTTTTGTTATAGCTCAGGCTCTAAGACTAACAATCAATAAATTGGACCTCATGAAACAGACAAGGTTCTGAAGGCAAAGGACACTGTCATTCGAATAAAACAGCAACCTACAGACTGGGAAAAGATTTTACCAACCCCACTTCCGGCAGAGGGCTAATATCCATAATTTATAAAGAACTCAAGAAATTAAACACCAAGAAACCAATTACTCCAGTGAAAATATGGGAAACAGAACTAAACCGAGAATTCACAAAGGAGGAATCTCTAATGATAGTGAGACATTTGAAGAAATGCTAAACATCTTTAATCATCAGAGAAATGCAACTCAAGATGACTCTGAGATTCCATCTCACACCTGTCAGAACGGCTAAGATCAAAAACTCAAATGACAGCACATGCTGGTGAGGTTGTGAAGAAAGGGGAACACTCCTCCATTGCTGGTGAGAGTGCAAATTTGTACAATGGAAATCAGTCTGGTGATATCTCAGCAAACTTGGAATAGCCCTACCTCAAGACCCAGCCATACCACTTCTGGGTATCCACCCAAACGATTCCTCACCAAACCACAAGGACATAGCCTCATCTATGTTCATAACAGCCTTCTTTGTAATAGCTAGAAACTGGAAACAACCCAGATGTCTCTCAACAGACGAATGGATAAAAATATTGTTGTACATTTACACAATGGAATACTACTCAGCTAAAAGAAGTAAGAAAAGCATGCAATTTGCAGCCAAATGGATGGAACTAAAAAAGCTCATCCTGAGTGAGCTCACTCAGACTCAGAAAGATTCACATGGCATCCGCTCACTTATAGTTGGATTTTAACCATATAATACAGGATAACTATCCTACAACCAATACACCAAAAGGATCAGGAACATAGACTTTGTTACCTATTAAGGGGACAATTTGCCATGGGAGTGCCACCATGTTGGCCCCCAGTGCAAGAGGAAGCTCTTAGCCCTCATATGACCGTTGAGATGAAAGGGGCTGATGTTTAGGGAGACTATACATAGAAGGAGTGGGAAGGTTGGGAGAGGGAGGAGGGGGTGGGAGGGTGGAACCGGGAGGGGTGGAAGTGGACACTGTGATGGAGATGTAACTTGAAGCAATAAACAAACAAACAAACAAAAATACATGAAGGGTACTTTTCAAAACTGACAAAACCATAAAAAGGGTTAATTAAATGATGACTAAGGAAACATGACAATTAACTAGAATATGGCATTCTGGAAGAGAACCTAGATTACGAAAAATACATTGACTGAAAAACTGAGACAATCTGAATACCAAATGGAGTTAGTTAATATATATGCCCATTGTAATTTCTTACTTTTGACAGATATATCATGGTTTGGAAGATGCCTCTGTCAGATGAAATGGGGGAGGAGGCTTTTTTTTCTAGGGCTGAGGACATGAATTATTTAGCAAAACACTTGCTACAAAAACATCATAAACTTGAGAACCTAAGTTCCTATCTCTAGCACTCATGCAAAAAACTGAGTAAGGTGTTAATTGTCTCTTAATTCCAGCCCTGAGGAGACAGAGAAAGGAAGATCCCTGGGATGTGTTAGCCAGATATACTAGTTGAATGAGAAAGAAATCCTATCTCAAGAAATAAGCTAGACAATAGACATGCTAACTTGGAAAAAAGGAAACATTACTCAGACTGAACAGGTTGTATTACTGAACAGGTTGTATTTATATATTTTGGGACACACACACACATACACACACACATACACACACACATGCATGCGCACACATGCACTTGACAACAATTAAAGAAGTTGACGCCATGAATTTGAAAGAGACCATGGGTGTGTACGGAGGGGGATGGAGGGAAGAAAGAAAAGAGAAAAAATGGTGCAATTCTTTTTTTTAAAGAATTAAAATGTTTAAAAAGAAAGAAAAAGAGAGGGAAAGAAAACAGGAAAAAAGAAAGAAATAAAATGGAGAGTGATAGCAGATTACACCAGACATTGACCTCTGACCTCCACAAACATATACACATCCATGTTCCTGCACACATGAACACACACAAACGTTAACACACACAAGCATGAATATACAGATACATCATATGCACAAAAGTAAAAAGAAGAAAACTAAAAGATAGAGAAACCTGTATTTATGAACTTTGGATTTATAATTATTCTAAAAGTAAACTAGTAAATTTTTAGTTTACTAAAAATTTCTCCATTTGAATTATGATATATTTTCAATTAAATCTACTCTGAGGCATTCTCTTAGGTCCTCAGGTTTGAAGGGAAAATAAATGTCCCTGTGGCAATGTTCTCCTGAATCATCAAAGATTACAGCAGCCGTCCCCCACAATTTTAAACTCAAAAGATCAATCCTCCATTATGGTACCCATATTTCTAATCTTTTCCTTCCTTCAAACAAATACTCCAATCATTTCTGGAAAAATATGTGATGTCTGGACTTACAGTTATTATACTGGACCATAACTTTAGGCCTGGAAGCCCTCAGTGCTGGAATAGGCACAGTAGCATATGTTATCAAACAAAGCAAGATGATTTTAAAGCAGACCATCATTTTATGTGTGAGAAAATATTACACAATGTCACCAATTAAATTAGGGCACAATGTTGTCTTACCTCATATATTACTTAGTGCTTTTTTTCAATTGATGTCTTCTGAAAGATTTCTTCACAGTTATTTTGATGTTATTTTTATCATTATATAATTTTTACATATACATAGAAGAGACATAAATAATAAACAAACTGTAAAATATTATTAGAATAAGTAACCTTTGTAACAAATGACATAAAGAACTATTAGAACTTCTTCAGATACAAATTTCTTTTAAAATAGTTTTTGTGCTCAGAATCTGAATACCCTCCTCTATGCCACCAAGTATGCTGCTGCGATGCTATATCTTAAGAGTTTTCCTCAATATCTCCAGGGTTTTTCACTCAATGTGGCCACTGTTAAGTTTGAAGCACATGCTCCAGCAATGACAAACACAGCCAGCAGTAATGGTAAGACACTAACCACCCCTATTTCAAAGATATAAAAATGTGTGTGTGAGGGGGGAAGCGCCTCTTGGAAGTAGTGGAATGAAAGCCCCACATCAGCAGCAGCCTTGAACTGGTTTCCTTCATAGTCATTTCCTATTATGGAAGAGAAACCTGTCTTTTTCAAACCCGTTTTTGTGGCTTTTGTTTATGACACATAACCTAACTCAATTTAAGTTGAAACAAGAGTTTTTAAAACTATGTTGTCATCAGGTCTGAGCCCTTCCTCTTCCATTGAAGCCAGGCACCACAGCCCTGTTGAGGGGAAGTGGGGTGGGACAGTACAGGTGGAGGGGAAGGAAAGGGCTCCCCTTTTCTGTGGAGAAGGGGAGAGGGATGGGAGAAAGGGACAGGAGGGCAGGATGCAGAGGAGGAGAAGGAGGAGGCTATGAGTAGGATATAAAATGAAAAATAAACTAAATTTGAAAAAAAACTTTGTTGCCATTATCTTCCCTTCTCCATCACACCTCATTCTACCCCCTTTTGACTAGTGCATCAGGTACAAATTCCTTCTCTTTACCTTCTTAGTTATATTTTATAGTACAATTCTCCAGACCTCGTCCTGGAGAGGTTTTCTGAAACAAATTCTTCATTAATATTTCTCTGAAGCTCAACTCGAAGGCCACACAATGCACGTGTGCACACACAAACACACATGCAGATGCACACACACATGCACACATGCTTTGTATAAAAAGTAATTCTAAAATATAAAGCATTATATATTTCCAATATGACTGATAAGACCTTCATCTACAGGCTATTTTATTAGACATATTTCTTATACTTGTGGAAGTAAACAACTAGAATAAAATAAAATATAAAAATCAGAAATGTGGAGCAAATTTCTAAACTAGAAAAGATTTGGGATAAATTAAAGGCTACTTTGTCCTGTTTGTCACACATTTATGAAGAAAAAATACTTTTGCTTTTTTTTTAGAAAATGAAGCACAAGTTGTTGAAAACCATCCCCAATGAATGAAGAGGCTCTTGGCCCTCATACGACCTCTCAACTGAGATGAGGGACTGTTATATAAGGACACCCCACCCCAGAGAAATGGGATGGAAGGGTTAGGTAAAGAAAAAAAATGAAATGTGATGTTTCAGCTTTTTACTACTAACTGTCATGAACTGTTTAGGATAATTAAGAAATGCAAACTAATGATTATGCAAGCTGGGAATTCTGTTAGGTACTATGACAGCCTATTATAGTTACTTGTTAAGCTAATCAGAAATAAACCTGCTAAGAGACAAGCAACATCTGCTTACCCTAATATAAGAGATAGATAGGGCCTCTTCAAAAACCTCAAGAGATCTGCAGAATATGTCATTCAAAGATGTTTTCGTAACTTAGATTTTTTTTATATCAAGACATATCAACTCCTGACAGGACCCTCTATTCTCCTCCAAGTAGAAGATAAGCATCGAAGAATCTCCAGTGGGAGATGATTGAATTAGTCGCAAGCCTATCTCTTGGTAGGAAAAGCCCCTTGCCCCAACTGTAGACAGAATGCTGTCCAAAAAGGACAAAACCTGGAAGCATGTAAGTCGACAGCCTAGCTCTGCCAAGACAGGGTAGGTAAGTCCTTAATAACCCCTGCTCTACAATCAATGTCTGTCAGAGAAACGGGGCCAAATGACTGAAGATCGATGCTGTAATGTATGGAGAGAAAATGGGAACTGTCCAGGCAGCCACTGGTATGTCATTTCTTAGTTTGGGAAGCTGCAGACCCTGTACTTCCTATAAAATCAGATATATTTATCCCTCTCAGGTCTCTGAGGTGATTGAAGAATAGATAGCTAGAGTCTCATAATTAAATTTTGAATTGTTTAGGAGTCAAGAGAGTGTTATACATCTAAGAAGAAACTTTTAAAATTGTGTTGCAATTAATATGAATGTTGAGTCAGATATAGAACTTTAAACTCATGGAGATGTTTAGATAGTAGAATGTAAAAGTCAGGTACCAAATACATATGGACTGGTCATTGGGAATGTACATTAAGCCATATAACCCTCATAACTGTGGCCTAATTACCTCTGTTGTACTGTATTGTATTTATTATTATAAGAAAAAGAGCCATTTGTTGGACTGAAAGGAGAAACTGTAGGGGGAAATAAGATATACCTTAAACTTAAAAGAAAAAAAAAAAGGGAATAGGATGGGGGGTTGAGGGTGGGAGGGTGGGACTGGAGGGGGAATAGGGAGGGGACTGCGATTGAGATGTAACTTGAAGAAATAAAAAATAAAGGGAAAAAAAGACTGAGATGACACATCCCTGTAGTTTTCATTCAAATTTCTTGATTAAAAACACTGAGCATAAAAAAAATTTCTTTCTGTGATATAGTAAAGATTTCTTCCCCAAAGGTAAATTATTGAGCACACTTCATTTGAAGCCATGTTTGAGCCACAGATAAAGTTATCAATTTTACCATTTCCCCCTAGTGTGTCCTTATATCATCATTGCCAGAGATTCTGGTACCCATAGCAACAGCCACTCTTTTGGAAATCTTTCCCCCAAGCAACAGTGCATGGCCAGTGAAAGACTACCATCCCGCTGTGCATCTCAGGGTGGTAAGTTGCAGGGCTGCAAGAACTAGGCATATCTTACTACTATGTACTTAATTCAGTTGTTAAGGAACAGAGAAGTTGGCACACCCAGAAGAATTTGGCCTCACCCTTTCTATCAGGTGCACTGTGTGACAGTGCAGGATAATTAGGAAACTTCCAGATCAGAAAGTAAAATGGACCTCATTTCATCAGGCTAAAATCTCCTATTTTTTTCTTACCATCTCACATAGTTCAGAGCCTGTTTGTGATTACTGAAACTGAGTCAAAGGGGGGCGTGGAGCATTCATGTTCTACTCTCTGCAAAAGAAAGATACAATCAATGGGTCTGGAATCTAGAGAAAAGGCTCCATGGTAAAGAGCACACACTGCTCCTGTAGAGGATCTGGTCGGCTCCCAGCACCCATGGCTGTTATCATGATGTTGTTTTCTGGCCTGTCTGTACACACACACACACACACACACACACACACATAACTAAAAATGAAATATGAACTTTTTTTAAATAAAAAAGGAACAATTGAATTGCTGCTGTGCCAAGATTTCCCTGTTAGGGTTTTTTGTTTGTTTGTTTGTTTATTTGATTTTTTTTTTTGTTTTAAAGAAAAGCTTCAAAATGTGACCTGACCAACAGTGCCTTTTAATGGGGCAGTCGAGTCTAACCACTGGTGTCTTTTGAGTCCTGAAGATAAGAAAATACTACTTTTCCAGGTAGTTCTTGTGTTTTTTTTCTTTCTCCAAATGTACAGAACAAAGAATATTAAAAGCTGTAAGAGAGAAAGCCTGTAGTGCTTAGTGAGTGTCTCTTCATTTTCCTGCTCTGCCCAGAGAGATAGAGAAAGTTTGTGGTGTTGCAGATCCCCGTGAATAGACTACTGCAGAAACTGATTTAGCACACAAATTCCAGTGCACTGATTCCAGCAAACTTGCAGGTTTCTCTCCCCAGGCTTTGAGATGAGACAGAATTGTAGGTAAAGCAAATGAGTGTTTTGCAGCCACCCCTTATTTACTGTGCCTTAAGAGAAACTACTCTCAGGAAAGAAAACTGGGTAATAGTTCATTCTGGGGATTTCCAGGCCCTGATCTTCCCAGGCAGCCAGTGGAACTCAGGTCATAGCCTGCATTGAGGAAGAGAGCCTGAACAGACAACTAGACTACCTTCCTGGGGGGGGGTTACCTTACTGACTCCCATACGGTTTTTTTCCTAATTCTAAAGTTTTCCATCATATGAGGACTTTGGCTGAAGTTTAGAAGTCATCTCTACCCTAGGCTGGAAGGCAAACCTGTAATTAAGGAAAAGGTTACAGTGATCAAGGCCCTCTTTACCAGCTTGGGGAATTTCCCTCCCTTCTGGGGTTGGTGAACTGGCTGAATTCCCAGTCTACCCACACACTCCTTTTTAACTCATTAATACCCACAGGATAACATGAATGCACCACACTGGCTCAGAAATAGGTTTCTGTCCCAATTCTGTAACTTCCCTTTGTTACCTCCCTTTGAATTTCTTCACTTTCTACTTCCTGAGATTCTTATAGAAATATAGTTTTATTTAATATTTTATGAAATAATATAGATGGAAAATCTTGTTAAGTTTGTGGCTGTGAAGAAGCCATCTTAACTTTGATTACCTATCCTCATTGTTGCCAGGGTGAGCATGTCATAAATATTCTGCCATCTTTCAGGTTGTCTCACTACAGTATCTGGAATCAGCAACAGCTCATATTTACATATTTTATTAAGTTAATGGGCTTTAGGTAAAGTTGAAGACTTTATTTTAATGCAGTGGTTCTCAACCTTCCTAATGCTGTGATCCTGTGACACTCAACCACAAAATTACTTTTGCTGCTATTTCATAACTGTAATTTGCTACTCTTATGAATCATAATATAAATATCTGATATGTGACCCCCATGAAAGGGTCATTTGACCTCCAGGGTGAGAACCACTGTTTTAATCCCTACCAATTACATTTATTTCACTTCTTCCACATGTTTATACTTTTACCATGTGTTTGCACTTTTTCCATCCTTAGACACTGGTGCTGCAGGCCACTCACTCCACTCCACGCACCTCGCATCCCCCAAAGTCCCAAGCTCACACTGTTTATAATAGAAGGCTAATTTGGTCTTTTTCCTGGGGCCTATGAACACCCTTTCTCTTCTACCTACTTGAACTCTCAGCTACAAGGAGACCCTGCTTGGGTGTGTGAAGAGGCACCTGGATACTCATTTTAGACCTGTAAGGGAAACTGTCTCCATTCTTTAAAGGTGAGAGTTCTGCACAAATGAGTCAACTGGAAACTGTTATGATGCTCAGAAACAAACAAATTTATTGCAAACAATGCCAAACAGAAAACTTAGGGAAACTTCTGGAACTATAACGTAAGCACCTTGCCTGATAATCTGAGGAAGAACCCACCACAGTGGAGACAGTCCCAGTTCAGTTCTCCTTGGTGCTTTGTGCCATGGTGAGTATGTCGAAGACGTGCTCTGCTATGGGATTTTCTGGAGCCCCCAACTGGCGCAGGTTGGTCAAGTAGCCGCTCATCTTCTTGATGATGTCCACCTGCTGTTGCAGAAAATGGCGCTTCAGGAAGTGGCAGAGGTAGATGTCGCCTTTGCTCTTAGCCAGCTGGTACAGCTGCAGGAGTCTCTCATTGAGTGTCTTCTCCAGATAGAAAGCACACTCCATGGCCATAAAGCCATCCAACCAGTCGTGGCGGTGGTATTGTTCGTCTATCCTCCCAAGGACAAGGGAGCCATGGCGCTGGATCAGCAGGAGGGAGAACTTTTCAGTGTGTTCCACCCACTTCTGCAACTGATGCAGGAAGAAGAGTGCGAAGTGCACCAGCGCCACTTCGTCTTGATTGCAGAAGAAATCCATGGAGAGGTAGACATAAGATGCATACAACTGCAACTGGATCTGAGAGTTGATGGCAGTGTTAATGTCGGTCAGGTAATACTCTTGGATCTGTGAAGTGCTCATGGCGACAAGAGCTCTCTCAAGTGTTGTCGTCAGCAGGAGCCAGAAGGCAGCACCTTTGATCCAAGCTGTGATTCAAGCTGCGGAGCAGGCAAAAGTAGCTTCAGCAGTCTCACAGCTGCTCCTGGAGAGGAAAGAAGGCTGTGGAGTCAGAGGGTAGAAGCTCCTGGTTCTGGCCAGCCAGATTCTGAGGCAGCGCCAGAAGCTGTAACCGCCCAGCCACCCAGTAAATGCCGGAAGCCAGCAATGGAGACAGCAATGGCGGATAGTGCCTGAGGCCGTTGAACCAGGCCAAAGGTCAAGAAGCAAAACAGGAGAACTGTGTTTGGTAGAAACCTGGAAGTTACTGTGCTGACCGCCTTAACTATATAACATCTTTTAAATTTGTGAATAAACATCCAAGCTTTTTTTTTTAATTGTGTGGATGGTTATTTTAAGGAAGTTTTTGAATATCGCCTAATTATGATTGTTCAGTTTAAGTAAACAATCTTTTTCGTGTGCGATGTCATTATTTTGTACGGCAAAGATTTAGTTGCCTTGGCATGTGACTTCAGTATCTATATTAATGACCCTTCCTAGGCAGAGGTCACACCTAGTATTTCTGAACAAATAAGAGAAGGGAGTTATTGACACAAGGGGGCTCAAAAACAGTGAAACATACAAAGGGCTCGCAGGGACTGGCCCTAGACCCATTACACTTATGAAACTGACGGCTGCTTGGTCCCCCAAGTGGATCCTCTAACAACTGGAACCGGATTAATCCCAGACTTGGACTATGTTGCCTCCCTCAGGAGCTCATGTTCCTAACATAACTGACTTATCTTACCTGTATGGAAGAGGAGGTGCTTAGTTCTGATGCCTGCGGCTTGATATCCCAGAGTGGGTTGGTACTGACTAGGGGGGGAGGGTATAGGAGAAGTCGGTGGGATGATGGGATTGGGAAGAGGGGAGGGAGGGGGATGGAGATTGGAATGTAAAATTTAAAAAAAGAAAGATAAAAAGAAAAAGAGCAGGGAGTTCGACCTCAGAACTTGTAAAAGAAAAAAAATGATTCTCAAAATTTGTCCTGTGACCTCACTAGTGCAGTGACTGCCTAAGCCGACACACACATACACAATAGTAAATAAAGTATGCAATAAGATAATAAAAAACCATAAAATCCAGGGACTAAAGAGATGGCTCATCTATTAAGAACACATACTGCTCTGATTGAGGATCAGTCTGGTTCCAATCAGTCAGGCAGCTTACACTATCTGTAACTCCAGCTCTAGGAACATTTGACACTCCTGTCTGCTGATGTCACCTGCACTCCTGTCTGCTGAAGTCATCTGCAAATAACCCCCCTCCACCACACACACATACACATAGTTTTAGAAAACTAAAAATAAATCTTTAAAAACATAAAACAAATTTAACAACAACAACCAAATGTTCTAGAGTCCAATGTGGTGTTGCATGCCTGTAATCGAGCATTTGAGAAGCTGAAGCAGGAAAAATTTATTTCAAGACCACCCTGGGCTGCTATGTTACTTTTACTTTTTAACTATCATCAAACTAAGATTTTTGAAATGTTTATTTGATTTAAAAATTTTAATTATTTAAAATACGTTATACAAACATACAGTGTACATTGAACATATTCTCCTACTGTGTCCTGACTCTGTTTTTGTCTTCCCCTTTCCTGTAAGTCACATTTGTTTCCCTATCCTGGACAGCTTCTATTCTACTTTCCTGTATATGTACAAAACCTAATCATCACATATGAGTGAAAATATATGATATTCATTTTTCTGAGACTGGCTTAATTTACTTAATGATGATCTCCTGTTGTACCTATTTTCTTAACTCTTTATGGTTGAAAAATATTCTGTTTCAATATACAAGGGCCAATACCATTGTGGCCAAATATAATATTAATTTTGTATCAATATACAAAGATCAATACTGATGTAGTCCAATACAATCTTAATTTTGCATTAATATACCAAGATCAATACCAATTTAGCCAAATATAATCTTAAGTTTGTATCAATATACAAAGGTATAAGGGCATATTCAATAATCTGTCCTTTTTTTTGATTTTTCCTATATTATGTCTATGTCCCATTTTTTCTCAAGTCTCTTCACTCCTAAATAGGAGAGAAAGAAGGATACAGAAAAGAAAAAGAGAGAAGTCCCTGGGTCTAACCCCCAAAACCTATTTAACAAGACCATTTAACAGCTTTTAATCTCTTCCCCTAAAAAACAAGATTTTCTATTATCCATCAAATGACCAAAGGGGAGGGGGACACCCTCCCCACCTTCTGGGGATGGGACGTCGCTCTCTTAAAATGACTTCCTGCTGATTTGGACGTAGTAAACCTGTTTGGGGCCCAAATAAGAATGGAACAATGGTTAAAAATGTTAATAGAATCATTTGATGTTCAGTCCTTTTGTGCTCAGCTATTTAAATGTCCTAAGAAATTTGTAGACAGAAGCTGAACTTCAGGGCTTTACTGAAGTTCTGGCTGGAACAGTCTGTGGAGCTGAACAATCTTAGCGATTTTGAGTTGTTGTGGTTGTAGATATTTGGGGAAACAGCTATTGAGGAACTCTGCAAGGCTGGATAGTCTGGGCTACTTGTCTTCTGTGGTGTCTGATCTGTTTTCCTCTGAGGTTTCC
>CAJQZJ010035647.1:839474-853196 GCA_907164525.1 Lophiomys imhausi | reverse complement strand
CCATTCTTCGGTTGAGGGACATCTGGGTTGTTTCCAGTTTCTAGCTATTACAAATAAGGCTGCTATAAACATAGATGAGGAAACTTCCTTATGATTCCATGAAGAGGCATTTGGCTGTATACCCAGAAGTGGTATAGCTTTTTTATTTCTAAGGTCATTCTCTGGGTTCTCTTCAAAACCTCGGGTTTGGCCCTCTGATTTCTTTTACATTCATCTTTAAAAGCTATTTATCTTCATTTCCTGCAAGTTTGCTTTCTCTTTGTGACAAAGATGTGCTATTTGGCTTCAATCTCAAAGCAATCACACCCTCCCTCCATTTGTCTGCTCCCTCTTTTCTGAGTGCCACCATTCACTTTCTGGGCACTGGATGTTGAGTGGAAGACAAAACTCTTAAGTTGACTCCTCACGGCCATGAGGAACAGCCAAACTATCTTACATCCAGAATCATGCTGGATCTTCCAGGAAGAGACATTTAAGAATAAAGACCCAGACAATTGGGTAAGGCCTGGATGTGGAAAAGGAAGGGAATTCTATTCCCAGTTCCTCATCCTGCCACTTACTGTGTAGCATCCAGGCCTCATCCCTCCTGTGGAATGTGTAAAGTTGAAAAAGTAAGTCTCACATCCAGCTGAAGTGAGGGGTACTATGAAAACTCTAACAGACGCTAAGTTATGGCCTGAAGCTATGTTCCCAGTCTACGTCCTTTCCTGTGTTGGGTGTGCAAGGTATGCAGTTCCTCTGCAGCCTTCAATCTCTCCTCTAGCTCAGGGGTTACTGGTCTGTGGCTGGCCCATGAGTGGCCCCCAGGCTGTTCTCAGTGGCACTATAGTTCCCCCTATCTGCAGCTCTTGCTCCAGCTCCCCACATTACTTTTCTCAACCCTGGGCTTTAGGGCCAGAATAGGTCCCCTGGCAGTGCTCAAGGGAGGAGGGACTAGTCTCCTGTCGAGAGACTTCACCTCTTCCCAATGTGCCAGGTCTGCCTGGGGAAGGGGACCAGTGACCCAGTACTTTCTCAGTAGCCAATCCCACCACTAACTCCACCCCACTTTTCTCTTTAGCAGCTCAAGATGAGAGGGAAAAAAACATTAGTTGTTTCTAGCATTTGACCTACTCAACTATTTCGAGCAGAAAGGAAGACTCTGAGACAGTCTTCAGAGCTTTGGCCTTAGATTTGTGGTTTCCTAAGTTTAGAGACATCACTGGCATTAATGGCCTAGGGAGGGGCTAGGGGGTCTCAAAGGGAAAGACATTTAAACAACTACCCCAAATCTGCCAGCTATAGTCCAAGTCCTCCCCTGAAATGTGCCACTTAGGAAGAGTGATTCCAAGGGGAAACACGACTCAGCTGTTCTTCAACGGGTTCTGAGACATGAGGAAGGGGGCCTGGAAGATGAGAAGAGCGCGTTCCTAGCCCACAGTCAATTTGTGAGGTGGGAGCCCATACATTTAGGGGGAACCCACCTGCTTAGCACAACCCAGTGGCAGGTCAGAATATTGAACACACAAAATGTGAAGTCTAGAATCAACTTTAAGACTGCAGGATTAAAGTATTACCCACCACATGAGACTGCTCCATTTCTGGCTGCAAATTCCATTTTTTAAAATGTATGTTTATTTATTAATTCAACTTACATCTCAATCACAGCCCCCTCCCTCCTCCCTTCCTGGTTCCTCCCTCCCACCCTCTACTCCCTTTTCCATCTATCCTATTCCTCTGGTGTGGGAGGCCCCCACATATCAGCCCCCCTCAGTTCATCAATCACATGAGGGCTAAGAGCTTCCTCTTGTTCTGGGGCCTGACTTCACAGCTCCAGTATGGTAAAGTGTTCCACTAACAAGTAACAAAGTCCATGACTGAGACTGCCCACCCCCACTTGTTAAGGGATTTGTATGAGGATCAAGTTGCCTATCCTCTATATTTGTATGGTGGGGTCTTCTTATTTTGGTTAGTGTTTCAGTCACTGTAAGCCTCTAGGGGCCTAAGTTCATTGGTTCTGCTGATCTTCATGTGTTGATCTTGACCTCTCCAGGTCTCTCTATTCCTCCTCCTTCTCATAAACGGCTCCCAGAGCTCCACCTAATGTTTGACTGTGTGTCTCAGCATCTGTTTTGATCTGCTGCTGGGTGGAATTTCTTGTAGGATAGTTATACTAGGTTCCTGTTCCTTTGGATCTGTTGATTGTAGGATAGTTATCCTGAACTATATGACTAACATCCAGTTATACGTGAGTACTTACCATGTGTATCTTTCTGAGTCTGGGTTAGCTCACTCAGGATGAGCTTCTCTAGTTCCATCCATTTGGCAGCAAATGCATGATTTCCTTGTTTCTGATAGCTGAGTAGTATTCCATTGTGTAAATGTACTACAGTTTTTGTTTGTTTGTTTGTTTGTTTTGCTGGGGTTTTTTTTACCCATTTCTTGGTTGAGGGACATCTGGGTTGTTTCCAGTTTCTAGCTATTACATATAAAGCTGCTATGAACATTGTTGAGGAGATGTCCTTGTAGTTTGGTGAAGATTCTTTTGGATATATACCCAGGAGTGGTATGGCTGGGTCTTGAGTTAGAACTATTCCAAGTTTTCTAAGATATCGCCAGACTGATTTCCATAGTGCTTGTACAAGCTTGCACTTCCACCAGCAATGGAGGAGTGTTCCCCTTTCTCCACACCCTCGCCAGCATGTACTGTCATTTAAGTTTTTGATCTTAGCCATTCTGACAGGTGTGAGATGGAATCTCAGAGTCATCTTGAGTTGCATTTTTCTGATGATTAAGGATGTTAAGCGTTTCTTAATTGTTTCTCGGCTATAAGAGTTTCTTCTTTTGTGAATTCTCGGGTTAGCTTTGTACACCATTTTTTGGTTGGATTATTTGGTTTCTTGGTATTTAATTTCTTGAATTCTTTGTAAATTTTGAATATTAACTCTCTGTCAGATGTGAGGTTGGTGAAGATCTTTTCCCAATCTGTAGGTTGCTTTTTTGTTCTAGTGGCAGTGTCCTTTGCCTTACAGAAGCTTTTCAGTTTCATAAAGTCCCATTTGTTGATTGTTGATCTTAGTGCCTGAGCTATTGGTGTTCTGTTCAGGAAGTTCTCAACTGTGCCAATGAGTTCAAGGCTCTTCCCCACTTTCTCTTCTACTAGATTTAGCATATCCTTTGTACAAGGTGATAAATATAGGTCTATTTTACATGTCAACATGTAGAAGAATGCAAGTTCCATGTTTGAAATAGAAATTTTCATCCCTGTGCTTGTCTAATGTCTGCTCTGAACAGTTTGAGACCCTGTTACTGTTTTAAAATGTATTCGTGTTAAAAATGAAATCTCCAACTGGAGGACAAAATAAAACATAGAAAACTTGGTGTAAACAAACAAACAAACAAACCCTAACCCTAACCCTAACCCTAACCCTAACAGTTAATACCAACCAAGAGTGTATGGTAACCACTCTCCAAAAAATTAGTCGAACAGTTTCTCCTGTCCTTATTTATTTTTCTTGTTCTTCTCTCTCTCTCTTTTTTAAATTCTGTTTTGGGGGCTGGAGAGATGGCTCAGCCGTTAAAGGCTAGGCTCACAACCAAATATATAAATTCTGTTTTGGGGGTATTTTGTTATTGTTTACAAGACATAGTTTGACTATGTATTCTATTGTGTGGTGGAACTCACTCAATAGCCTATGCTGTCATTAAAATTCGTGATTCTCCTGCCTCAGCCTTTTGAGTGCTGAGCTTATAGGCGTGTGGCAGCATGCTTGGAGTTCTTCTCCATGTTTAAACATCCTAATCCTTCTTTCTGACTTTGGAACTTATTTTGTTAAGGTGAAGAAGCATGAGACTACAGAGGAAAAGAATGGCTGGGAGAAGTTCTTAATGGTCCCAGTCCATGTGAAATAGGTGGCAACAAGAGCAGTATAGGAAGGATGGAGGACAAGGGTAGAGTATTGAGGTAGAAAATAGAATTAAAAAAAAAAAACTTGTGGATAATGAAGGAAGAAACCAGAATGCAATGTTATCTGATTTGGGAGATTTAATTCACCATTCTATGAGACTGTTGATGCAGAAAGCCAAAAAGGTTGGTAAAAAATATGACCTGGGATCCACTTGAGCCTTTGTGTCATGAGTCATCCAAGAGAAGTTGTCCTATAGGAAAGTTGTTAGAGGTGTCAGAGTTCAGGGAAAGGAGCTCAGCTAGCACAATGATTTTAATAAAAGTGTCCAGAATATGGGGAAAAATTGAAACTCCTTGGTGGGTATTTATTGCTTTAGAGTAATATGTTAGGGGAGAGTATATCTGAAACCTATCATGATAGTAGGCAGGACCCTGGAGGAGTTCATCTAGCCAGTAAGAGTTGGTGTTAGGACTTATTTTTCCATTAGCAGTAATGGATTTTAGGGAGCTGTAGACATGCTTATCCAGACTCCTTTGTGGCTAATTTGACAGAATTTGTCTTGAGACTACAGTTGTGAGTACAGTTCATGGCTATGAAAGATTTTCTCAGCATGAAGCTAACTGGTCCACCTGGGCATAAGCTCTGTGTTAGCTTTATTAGGCCTACTCTCCAAGCACCTGAACAATTTCCCAGCATAAGGCTGCATATTATGCCAGTCATCGTAATGACAGGAGGTATCTAAAGGCTTGTAGCAATGGGAAAGTTGCTTTGATTTTAAAGACAATATCTGGTCTCATCATGATGATGGGATTCCAAAGAAATCATTTTTATAGTACGTACTCCTTAACTAGGTGATTATTTAAAAGACAAATGGAATACTTTTTTTTTTTTGACTTGTAAAGTATTTTAATGATGTCATTTCAATGGTTTCAGTTTACATGTTCTTAAATGGAGGGACAGTAATGCTCTATGAAATTTGGGAACATCACAGGAATGGAAACAACCCACTTTTAAAAAACTCTTTGGGTGTATATTAATGCAAAATTAAGATTGTAAAGGGCTACATCGGCATTGATCTTTGTACATTGATACAAAACCAAGATTATATTTGGCCACATTGGTATTGATCTTTGTATATTGATACAAAATCAAGGGTAACACTTCTTTTTTTTTTTTAATATTAGAATGTCATATTTATTTGCAACTGAAAGGAGATTTGCCTTAGCAATGTAGAAACATCACACTGTATAAAACATAGTAAAATTCTAAAGTTTTTTTTTTTTTTTTATAAATACTTTATTTTTTTTTCTTCAAGTTACATCTCAGTAACAAACCCCTCCCTATTCCCCCTTCCAAACCCGCCCTTCCACCCTCTTCCCTCCAGAGGTTTCCCCTTTCAGTCCAACAGCTGGTTCCTTCTCTTATAACAGTAAGTATTATACAAAACAATAGATATAATTATGCCACATTTATGAGATTAAATTGGCCCAGTATACCTTCCCAATGTTCAGTTTATACCTCAAATGGAATACTTTTAACCAGACATCTAAAGTGCTTTAATAAAGACCATTACAGACTTTCTGTGTTATGCTGATAGAGTTACTTATATTTTTCACTGTGCATATGAACAGCTTGATTTAACCCAAAGATGTAACTTGTTGGGGAGGTGTTTTGTGTATGCTGTAAATGAAATTTTACTGTTTTTCATTGGCACTGAAAGGCAGATTAAGCATATGACTTAAATTTCCAGCAGTCTGTTTAAACTCTTGATTTCTGTTTATATTCAACCACCCTACCAGCAGACAAAAATCCAATTATATCATTAACTTGCTTGCTTTTAAGTACTCTGTCTTAATGACTCATGTCTATTCCATATGTGAGTATTCAAAATTTTATTTAGTTGGATTCCTCAGTAGAAATCTATTTCCTACAATTTTATGCCTTAAAATATAAACAAGGGCATGAAATGCAACCCACTTAGCAATGTATGCCTACCATCCATAAAGCCCACAACGTTTCATAACCAGTACTGCATAAAGCAGGTGTTGTGGAGTGGCAAGGAAGCCCCGAGTGACTGTGCAGAGTGGGTGAAGTCCTGAGTAGATGTGACATGGGCATGGCCATGTCAAGGACCTACTGTCTCAAACCCATAGGAATGGCAAAATATTGCCTATAAATATGCTTGGAATTGGCAAAGCCTTCCTTTGGTTGGAGTGTGAATGTTGACAGTGCTTGCAAATATCGGTTTTTATGAATGATTTAAAATGTATGTGAAAACTAGCAACTGCAGCTTCCTTCTTTGGATGTTTACAGGCTGTTGGCCTACAGACACCTCCTACTGAGACTAGCTAGCCTTCCCTACACCTTGTGCTGTACTTAATAAACACACTGAAGTTCTGGGGTGTTATGGTAGTAGGTGTGACTCTATCAGAGTACTTTTAGCCCACCTGGCCCCAGCTTTTCTGTATGGGCATCTGTCATTTCTTCATTACCTTCCTGTCTCAGTCAGTTTTACAGGACCAAGCTGTCCTGGGCGTTGCAAGGTATGGTGATCCATGTCTATCATCTTGGCACTTGTCATATAAAGGCAAGAGGATCAAAGTCATCCTTGCTTACATACTAGGCTTGAGACTATCCTGAGATATATGGGATACTATATAAATATATGAGTAAGCACTGATTCTCTATACATATTTGGAATGTTAACCAAAACAATAACAAAAAAGTAAACAAACAAAATAACAGAAGTGACTTCGCAGCAGGAGTTTTTAGGTAAAGAAAAGCCTAAGACTGTTTTATAAACATCAGGGCTGTGGTCTATCCATTATTCTCACTTTAATGGATGAGTTTTTTTCCATCCAATTGGGATACAGTGTGCTGTAGTGATAAATAAGCTCTCTGAAATCTCAGTGTCTTAACACCAGTGTTTACTCCTTGCTTGGTACCATGACTACGATAAAGCAAGTACAGTAACTGAGATTCTATCTCAGAATCATAAAAGTGAAGTTCTTATTTATACCACATGCATACTGTATGTTAAAAATTCATTATTTGCACACAGATATCTAAACTAATGATGCCTCTTGCGCATACACACTTCTTGTTCACTGGGGCAATGGGACTTCACATAGCTTATTGCATGTTGGCTCCTTAACTTTCCATTGAGAAGTGACATATACAATTTCTGGTCACATTTCATCATCCAAGTTTACTTAATTTTGATTACTCGGCAGGTGACTAAGTTTGAGTTACTATTGCTATGATGAAATACCATAACCAAAAAGCAACTTGGGGAGGAAAGGATTTTTTTTTCGACATCCATAGTCTATCACTGAAAAAAAAGTATGAGAACTCAAACAGGGTGGGAACCTGGAGGTAGCAGCTTATGTAGAGGGCATAGAGGGCTGCTGCTTACTGGCTAGTTCATCATGGCTCCCTCATCATGACTTGCCCATCCTGCTTTCTCAGAAAACTCAGGACCACAAGCCCGGGAATGACCCTACCAACAATGGGCTGGGCCCTCCCATATAAAACCCTAATCAAGAAAATGCTCTAAGGCCTTGCCCAATCTTATGGAGGAGTTTTCTCAATTAGAGTCCCCTCTACTCAGGTGATTCTAACCTGTGTCCAGTAGGCATAACATTAGTTAGCATAGCAGGATTCCATTTCTCCAGACACCTTGGCTCACAAATCAAACAGAAAGTATTTCAAAGTGTCAATATGTGTCTTAGGAGTGGAAAGCTGAAAGTATTTGAAGACCTCAAATGATTTGCAAAGATATATGTCTCAAGTTCTCTAGCACAGAAGTCTCTAGAACACTGAATCCACAGCATTATACTCACAGCTCGCACAACTTAAAATGTGAAACAAAAATGAATTCTGCTGATACTTGGTGGATGGGAACTGCCTATTGGTACACAGAGAGCTTGGTTAGGTGCATGACTATGTTCCTTAACATTATAGACTCCACTGAGAAAGGGATTACACAATGCACTAAGACACCAGTATCTCTGAGGTAAAGTTTTCCTCCTCAGTGTACTGAAAGCATCTGTATGCAGCAGCTGTAGTTACTAAGGCTTTTCAAATCTCACCTGAAGAAAGAATGTCACTCCTTTCTGTATTACTTAATTTCTTTCTTGTATATCCTTTCACATATTTGTTATTTGGCCCTAGGAAGCTTTGGAATATAATCTGCAAAAAAACAGACTATGCTAGATACTGTGTCATCATTTAGAAGAAAGATGAAATTTTGTCAATGGACATTACTCTTATTAGCTATGTGCTTAATAAATATTCTCTGGACAAGTAGCAAACTATGGAATGATGAGAAGAGAAAAATGCAATTGATTATCACTTTAAATTTTTATTAATTTTGCCACTTATTTAAAATAAAATTAAAGTATAACCATGATGTGGTTAAAAATAATGCCAATCTTTTTATAGTAAAGGACATTTTTTTTCCAAATAGAAATATTCTGTGATTTTCTGGAAAACATCCTTTGTGCGATAACTCTGACCCAGAATGACAAATATAATATGCATTTGCTTACATATACATATTAGCTGTTAAGTCAATGATAACCAAGATATGGTCCATAGAACCACAGAGAGTAGGTATAGTGTAAGGGACTAGGTGTATATGGAGTTTCCTAGGAAGGGGAAACAGAATAGTTATGGATAGATGTGGAGGACTGGAATGGGAGGGTCAAATGGAAAGGGGAAGGGAAGACGGGAATGAGGGAGAAAATGCATGGGATGATGGAGGGAATACAGGGAGAGACAGCAAAAGTTAACTCCAACAGTAGATGGCCAACAGAAACCTAACTAAACAACATCTTTGGAAGTTCCTGGTCTCACAATGTCATGTCAGAGTTTTTCCTTTTTAAAAAAAAATCTTTTATTTTGTTTTATTTTATGTATTTTTCCCTCTCTCTTGTAACCCCACAGGTCTTTTGTGTATATGTTATGGCTTCCAGTTTAGTGTTTTTATGGGATTCCTGAGTGTGCAAATGAATGGGTCTCTGCATCTATATCTGTTTCTTGTGCCTCTTCATAGGCTCTTTTCTTACTGTTTGTTTCTTTTAATCCTATTCTGATGAGTTAGTTTTTGTTTTATCGTACCTATTTTATTAATATCCCTTAGAAGCCTGTTTGTTTCTAAGGAGAGACAGAAAAGTGGGTGGATCTGGATGGGAAGGGAGGTGGGGAAGAACTGGGAGGAGGAGAAGGAGGGGGAAACTATAATTTAGAATATAATATGTAAGAAAAGATAAATTTTAATAAAAGGAAATAAATATTCTATAATATACTTAAATTGGTTGCACATCCTCAAATTATATGCTTAAATATATGATTTTATGATATGTAACTTACATGTTGATTTTTAAAAGTACAAAATCAATGCAAATTATATGACTTTTCCAGGTGCTTGTATTTATTTTTATCAGGGAATATTATTTGATGCAGATATTTGATCACCTTGTGATCCCTGAGACTGTGAATTGAAAAATCTATTTCTAATTATGAGATGGCTCAGCCTTTGATTCTAGAGCTTTCTGTTTACTGTAAATAAGTACGTGTGGTGTAGATCTGCCCTAGCACACACCTTTAACCCAAGAGCTTTCTGTACACAGGATTAAATAAAGTTAACCTTAAATCAAGAGGCATAGCAGAAATCAGATGACAGGGATTAGACAGAAAGGAGGGACATTGAGCTGAAGGGTATTTAAGACAATATGGAGAAGAAGTAGTAGCATTTTAGCTCTTGGCTTTTAGCTTCTTCTGCTCTGGGATTTTTCCTCTAGGGTTTTCACCTCAATGGGAAGATGAATGCAGCCACATCAGGTGTGAGCAAGACAGTGAGAGGTAGGTGTGAAGAAAAAGCTAGAAGAAGGAGGAATCCCACCAAATCTTTAAGTGGCAAGATATTGACAACTACTGGCAACTTAACTGAATGTGAAACTTTCATTAGAGTGAAGGAAGATAATCTCACCATTGACTAATATCTTACTTTGGAATGCTATTAAGCATTATGCCTTCTGTTTTTCTTTCTTTCTTTTTAGTTTGTCATGCTTCTTAATTTTTTCTGTTATGGAATATTTTCCATTTATATCATGTCATTTATATTTTTACATATCAGTATGAAGAAATGTACTTTTAGATTTATATATTTTGTGTGTATGAATATTTTGCCTGAATGTATATGTGTGTACTATATGCATGCCTGGTACCTGTGGATGTCTGAAGAGAGTCAGATTACTGGGAATTGGAGTTATGGATATTTGTGAGTTGTCATGTAGGTGCTGGGAACCAACTGTGGGTAATCTGAAAGAGCACCAAGTGTTCTTAAATTCTGAGGCATCTCTCCACCCTGGAACAGAATGTAGTTTTTTTTAAGTTTATTTATTACTTCAAGTTACATGACAGTGCCCTCTTTCTACCCCTCCTGGTCCCATCCTCCCACCCTCTGCCCCATCTTCCTCCTATCCTATACCTCCAGAGTGAGGTGTCCCTACATATCACCCCCCCCAGTTGAGCAGTCATATGAGGGCTAAGAGCTTCCTCATGTGCTGGGGGCCTACATGGCAGCATCACTAGGGCAAAGTGTCCCACTAACAGGGAACAAAGTCTATGTTCCTGTTCCTTTTGATGTGTTGGTTGTAGGATAGGTATCCTGTACTATATGGCAAAAATCCAGTTATAAGTGAATACATGTCATGTGTATCCTTCTGAGTCTGGGTTAGTTCACTCAGGATGAGTTTTTCTAGTTCCATCCATTTGGTTGCAAATTGCACAATTTCCTTGTTTCTGATAGCTGAGTAGTATTCCATTGTGTAGATGTACCACAGTTTTTTTGTTTTAATCCATTCGTTGGTTGAGGGACATCTGGGTTGTTTCCAGTTTCTAGCTATTACAAATAAGGCTGCTATGAACATAGATGAGGAGATCTCCTTGTGGTTTGGTGAGGAATAATTTGGGTGGATACCCAGAAGTGCTATGGCTGGGTCTTGAGGTATAGCTATTCTAAGTTTTCTAAGATATGACGTTTTAAAAGGTAGGTGTTACAGGTGCTACGAAAAAGAAAGTCTGTGTACTCACTTAAAATTTAATGCTTTTTCTTTCAGTGCTATAAACCAAACCCAGGGCCTTGTGCTTGCTAGGCACACATTCTGCCACGGAGCTTACTTAAATCCTGAATCCCTCAGCTCATTTTAAATGATAAACTTATTAGGAGTACAAAGATAGTTTTCCCCTTGACAGAACAAATCTCATTTTAAAATTAGTGGATTTTAATGACTGTTAGTTACATTGAGGTTTGTCCTCTTGGCACACTTGCCCATGAAGCCAAGAAAGTGAAAGCCACCATGTGTAAAGTCTACATGGAAGACAAAGGCCCCTGAGTCAACAGCCAGACTCAGCTCACCAACCACCTTGTGATGGAGACATGGATCCCCCAGGCCTGTGCTCCTTCTAGGTGACTTATTATGGAGTAGAGACTTGCTCTCCCTATCAATCATGGCCCACATGGGAAACTTGTGAGAAGATAAATTGTTGTTGTAAATCATTAATTTTGGTATGGTTTGTTATATATAACCAAGATAGAACACAAAAAGCTATTTTTGTGTGTAGATCTTATCTAGGTGTCTATCATTACCCAACTTGATAGTGTCTTATAGATTTCTAGTCTCTTTTTCTATTTAATAGTTCAGGGACTCTGCTGAGGAAGAGACTGCCACTTAGCTCAGCAAAAAAGTTACGTATTTCCCTTATTTAACCTAGTCTCTACACAGTAGCCAGAGTAATCTTTATTGTTTAAGTAAATTGATTTAAACTTTAAAATGCAGTCAGAATAAAAACTAAATTAATTATTCTATTTTGCAAAAATTGTACACATTGGTGTTTGCCTATGTCCCCTTTACTCTTACTTTAATGTCACTGACCCACTCCACCACTCACATAGTTCAGTTTCATATACTTTCCCTCAGTTTTCTGAACATTCCAAACAAATTTCTATCATTGCATATTAAATTTTAAATCTATGTTGAATATTCTCCATGCCTAGAATGGTCATCATGGGACTGACTTCCTTTCAGGACTCAGCTTAATGATCATCTCCTGAGAAAGACTTCCCTGACTACATAGATCAGAGATATTACTACAGTAATGTTTCAGAACAAATATCCTCATAATTCAGTCGCTTAAAGCCATGAGCTTTTGTTTCTGTAATCTTAGTACTGTGGCATGATTGTAGCGGTCACACTCTGTGTCTCAGCTTAAGGTCCAGATTGCCTCTCAAATAAGCAAACAAAAACCTTCAGTCCTTTTAAGGTCCTGACTTATAACTCAAGCACTTCTACTTCTCTACCCTCCATTCGTACATATGTTTTGCATGACTCACATAAATGGGGCCAAGGAATACCCTTTGTGTGAAGAAGGAGATTTGTAGAGCAATAATTGAGTCTATCATTAACCTAATCTAAAGTGTCCATGCCATCAACCCTTACTTTTATCTCACACAGTTTTACTTTTATGAAAATAATTTTTATTTTATTTTTATGTGCATGAGTATTTTTGCCTGTATGTCTGTGGACCACATACATACAGTGCCTATGGAGGCCAGAAGAGGGCACCAGATCCCTTGAGACTGGTGTTACATACAACTGGGGGCCTGGAAATTGAACTTGGGTTCTTTGGAAGAGCAGCTAGTGCTCTTTTACTTGTGGTTGCTGCTGCTGTTTTGTTGTTGTTTTCTGTTTTTAAATTTTGTAAATTTATTTATTCATTTTACACTTCGATCTTAGTCACCTCCCTCCCCTAACAGAGTCCCTCCCCCCAACCCCTTTTCTTTTATCCCCCCTTCTCCTCAGAAAAGGGGAGCCCCCCCTACCATCCCATCCCATCACATTGAGTTGCATCAGGACTGAGCCTGAGCACATCCTCTTCCATTGAGGCCATGCACTACAGCCTCATTAGGGGGAAGTGATCAAAAAACTGACATCAAAGTCCTTGTCATAGACAGTCCCCATTCCATGTGCTAGGGGATGCAAGCTGCCCATTGGTTAATATATGTGGGGGGCCAAGGTCCATTTCATGCATGCTCTTTGATTAATGCTTCAGTCTCTGTAAACACCCATGGACCTAGGTTAGTTGTCTTTTTGAAGGCACATAGTGCTATGAACTTTCCTCTTAACACTACTTTCCTAGTGTCCCATAAGTTAGGGTGTGTTGTGCATTCATTTTAATTGAATTTTAGGAAGTTTTTAATTTCTTTCTTCATTTCTTTCCTGAGCAGTGGTCATTGAGTAGAGAGCTGTTCAGTTTCCATGAGGCTTTTTGTTTATCTATTGTTGAAGTCCAACTTTATCCATGGTGATATGATAGAATACAAGATGTTATTTCAATTTTCTTGTATCAGTTGAGGTTTGCTTTGTAATAGACTATATGTTCAGTTTTGGAGAAGGTTCCATGAGGTGCTGAGAAGAAGGTATATTCTTTTGTGTTTGGATGAAAAGTTCTGTACGTAGACCTTAAGTCCATTTGATCCATGACATCCATTAATTTCATTGTCTCTGTTTAGTTTCTGTCTCCATGACCTATCTGTTGGTGAGAGTAGGGTACTGAAGTCTCCCACTATTAATGTGTGGAGATAAATGTGTGATTTAAGCTTTAATAATGTTTCTTTTACAGATGTGGGAACCCTAGTATTTGGGACATAGGTATTCAGAATTGAGATGTCATCTTGGTTGATTTTTCCTTTGATGAGTATGAAGTGACCTTCCCTACCTCTTTTGATTAATTTGGTTGAAAGTGTATTTTATTAGATATTAGAATGGCT
>CAJQZJ010035647.1:700837-789474 GCA_907164525.1 Lophiomys imhausi | reverse complement strand
TCAGTGATGTTCAACATCAAAATGATGGCTGGTACTGAGACTTAAAATTAGCTTCCCTGATGGTCCCTTAGCAATCTTTTACCAGAACAATATTCCTTTTAATGTGCACTGCACAATGTTCACTCACACATCAAATATCTAGGAAATGGCCATTGCTAACTGACACTGAACAAAAGATAGGGAAAACACAGTACTCAAACACACCCTCCTCATTGCCCTTATGGAGACAAACAAAAAACTCAGATTTTCCAGCACCCTTCCTTCCCAGGCTGCCCATTAGGGGTGCTAAAGCTTTCTGTTTTCTCTATTCTGTTTTCCATCTATAAGCTCACAGGTGAGCTTAATTTTTTTATAGGTTGATGAGGAATGGTTCAGTGACTGTGTCAGATAATAAACCATATCAAGAGTAATAAAATATCTTTTTGGATGAAGCAAGACATTTGTGCCTCACACAGGCTTGCAGGAAAATTTTGTGTGCTAAAGTCCTCCTTTTGTATGGGGTGCAAAAAATGTACAAGGTCATTGTGAGAGAGAAAAAGAATGCCTCCCTTTGCAAGGAAGTGAAAAGCTGATAACCTCACCTATGGAGATATAATTATCCCTATATTGAAATGATGGGGTATGGTACAATTTTCAAACACAAAGGGCATCAGATTGCAAGCCAGAATCCCCACCAGTACCACTTCCTAGGCATTTTCTAGGGTTCACTGTTACACACTGTAGCATTATATCCCTGGCACAGGCACCATACAGCATTAATTTTCTCATCTGTAAAAGTCACACAAACTGCACTTAAATAAAAAGTACTACATAATTAGCTCTTCAAACCAACATGTGAACCAAGTAAAACACTTTATAAGTATAAGGTAGAATCTTACTTCTAGAAACAATTTGATCACATAGATATTTGAACTCAAAATACATCAAGCTAGAAACCTATACTAAAAATAAAATCTCACCGTGAACCCAAATTGGCATTCTGTCACCACATGTTGGATTCAAATGGAAAAAAATACATTAGTTAGAATGCAGGGCAACCATGAGGTCTGAGTCCCTTGTAGATATGTCCTTACCTCTTGAGCTAGGGAAGGAGTTGTTGAGTTGCTCCATCACTTCTTCTAACCCTGTGCTTGTGTCCTGGGGAGGACTCAGAAGATCTTCCTCACCTTAGTGAAAGAAAAAAAAAAAAAAAAAAAAAAAACAAGGAACAACCATCATACTTCTGCCAAATGCAGACACAGGAAATGATTACAATTTTTTACAAACCATCAAAAGTTCATTTTACTTGCTCATATATAACATAACAAAAAAAAAAAACTCCTCAAGCACCTCCTCAAGTTGAGGACGACTTCCTTAATGTGTGGAAATCCAAGTGGTGATTTGCCTGTGTTATTATTCTTGGGGAAGAAAACTGTGTACAAACTCATTAATTAACATAAAGTCAATAAAACATCTTTTCTTGAAGCCCTTTATCAAATGCGAAATTTTTCTTTGAGATAAAACAATTATTATTGCATACTTTTAGTGTGCTTCTTCAGTAAAAAGGAAAAAAAAGAACATGGCAGATTGGCAGATTGAATTCACTCCATAAAAAGGTAATAAGAGAGGGGAGAAACTGAGTTTTCAGTCTTTTACATTTAACGACGACAACAACACTAAAGTAGCATTAAAATCAAATGTAATAAAAAGGAATAAACATTGTACATGAACTAATAAATCCTAACATTAGTACTCTAAGGATAGTAGACAGAATGCTGACGAGTTTGCCCTTTATTCTTTGTTACTTAGAATTGTATTATCATTTTTGAATTGGGAATTCGTCTCAAATAGCGTGAGGATCAGTGTCTTCACTCACACAACATTTTGAGTAACAGGAAATTTTCTTAGGTGCAAACCAAACTAATTTGAATTCTGAAGGTTCTTTGAAAGTTATGTTTCATAATAATCAATTTCCCAATCATAAAAATAACTCCTTTGTAAACTCTGTTTGTTAAGTACACTGCTACTTTGAAAGCAAGACCTTCTTCAAGCAAGTCAGAAATAATGAATGGGCTTAAGGACGAGTTCATGTTCACATGTGACTTGGCAATGACTAAGGAGGTAGTGATTAAATGATTTACATATGCTTTTCATTTTTGTGGTCTATGCCATGTTTGGATTTTCAGCTAAGACTATAATCCTGCATTTATTTCTGCATTATTCCTCTTGATTTTAAAGCACAAGCAGAAAGATTCACTGCTAAGACAAAATCATATTCTAGGTGGACATGAGTCTGCATGCCATTCCTAGAAGGAAGGATTAAGAAGCTGGATTAAGAAGCTGGGAGGAGCCTCTGATGCCCTGAGTCTCATGCCAGAGCAAACCTCTGTGAAACCCTAAGCACAGGAAAGACACAGTGAAGAATCAAGGTCACAAAGGAGTAAAACAAGAGACTAGATTCCTCTTTCTTCCTCTGTACACACACGCACACATGTACACACACACACACACACACACATGCACACACGCATGCATGCTCGTACATTTTAAGTTTTTGTCTTCAGAAAAGAAAAAAATGGCAGTATTTCTAGTTTATTTATTCTTGCATTTTAAAAAGCCTCCTATCTGGTGAAAATGGGATGAATGAAATACTACCAGAAGATACACAACCCTAATCAATTGCAGGACCAATTACATCTTTTTGTTCTATTATTCATGCAAATTCTTACTGAACTGCAAACATGAGGCATTTTTAATGCCAGCAAGTCCATGTTCATGACAGTATGTCCTACAGATTTAAATCAGAAACAGCAGAAACACTGAGCATCAGTGTCAACATACCTGACAGTTTAATTACATCACATCTGAGGTTTAGGAAATCCTTGTACTATGTTAAGACCCAGGCTCAATTCACTGATGTGCTTGGCAGTACTGTTCCTGAATGACTTCTAGAATTAAACTGCAAAATTTAAGCTAATGATGTCAGCTAAGTTCATCTTTACAGATAAACTACCCCTGTCTCAAAAAGGAGTATCTAAGTTCAAATGCAAAATTGGCTTGTTTTAATAAAAAGCTTTTGTAACAGTGATAACTGTATCCATTCAAACATTTTAGGGATATTGGAGTTTGAATGCAGGGAGTTGTGCATGTACCCAGCTATTTATCTAATAACCATTCTAATATTTTTAGAGCACTTAATACATCCTAAGTTGTATATGAACAGGTATAATCTGTTTTCTCAGTTTTTGTAATAGTTTCCAGATTTTGCTTGATGGCTTAACTCCCCTCTTTGTAAGAGCTGAAATCAGATTCATCGCATATATGCACAAGAAAAAGTAAAGAGGCTAACTGAAAAGTTCTTAGTGCCTAATATATTCTATATCAGATTATACTGAGAAAAGTGAAACAGTTAAATAAAAGTAATACTACTCACTGGGAAGAGGAAGAGAGGAGGGGAAAGAAGATAAAAGAGAAGGATGATGCTGAATCCTTTATTCTAAAAATGTCATAATAAAACTCATTACTTTATACAAATAATATATACTCATAAATATTTTAAGAGTAAAGTACTAGTAATGTATTGTTAGATATTGGGACAGGCTTATTTTTTAAATGCTTTTACAAAAAAAAAAAAAAACACATTCAAGGGGCTGGAGAGATGGTTCAGTAGTGTTTCTTGTTCTTTTATGGGACCAGAGTTCAGTTCTAGGCACCCATGTTAGTAGCTCATAACCACCTGTAACTATAGCTCCAGAGAATCCAACACACTTTTGTAGGCACTCATCAATTATGTAGGTGAGCAAAGGAGTGATGAACACTAAGAAAAGTGTGAGATGCATCTAAGCCAAAGTATTAAGGATTTCAAAGTAAGAACCACATAGGTATTTAAGGAAATAGAGCAACAGACAAAGGAAGAACAACTACAAAGCTCCTGAAAGGCCAGTTTGGTTTGCTCAAAGGACAGCAAGGTTACCAGTATCCACAGAGTGATCAAAGGCTGGGAGTAGAGCTCTTACGTGCATGATCCAAGAAAGTAGACTTGGCCATGTGATCTGTTATGGTGAATGGAATGTTAACAGATGAGACATATGGAGAAACTTAGATTGCTTGTGAGTTGTTGTTTTTGTCTTCTTATGCTTTTGCACTAGAAAATAAACACATGGTTCAGGTGGCCTGCTGACCCATGGAGAATGACAAGCAGTATGAATATTCGTGAACTCAACTCACAACCAGGTGTGAGGTTCATCTGAGCTCCTGCACAAATGTAGCCAACTAACAGAGATGAATGAGAAACTCCCAATTTCAAAATTTTGTGATTACTTACAATAACTGTCACTGGTTCTCAACACATAAGAAGAAAAAGATTTAAGGATACAGAAATGCTAATTACCACAACTTGATCATTACACGTCATAAATGTGAACCAAATTATAATATGGGACCCCATAAATAATGGTAAATGCATATCAACTTTAAAGTAAAAGTTTTAAAAATGGATACACTTTGTTTTAATTAGCCAGCCCATAAGATACCAATATTTACAGTTTGCCTAATAATATATTATGCAGTTATAATACAAAACACAACCCATGTTCTAATTATATAGCCATATTCATGACAAACTTGCTAATTACCATGTTTTCTTCATATATTGCTAAGAAAATGCACACCGAGTGTCAATTGTGCCCACTTGGAATTTGGCCGGTTATGATTCCTACTTCACTGACTCATTGCCTATCCAAACAGTATATTGTTAGTGGTTAAGGGAATTCATAGCAATTCCTTAAAATTAGCCCTTCAAGTTGATTCTACTTCAAATTGATTATCATTAACATGCCTAAAAATTCTTTTTGGGTTATTAACATTATTCTCTGGCCACATTTGAAATTAAGGTTTATAAGTGACTATCTACACAAATTATTTTCTTTTCAAAGCAGGGAACTGTACCTTAGCAAGTTGTTTTTTCTTATAAAAGAGGATACTTGCGAACACATATAACCACCTTGACATGACTAGTCACTGAATACATTGTAGCACACTGGCCCACTTAGGAAAACTGAGTTGTTTTTCAAAATTGACCTAGTGAGAGAGATCCTGTAACATGAAACTTTCTCTTATCTTCTATTTAAAAATATCAAGATATAGTGTTAATTAACCTGTAACTTGTACTGATATATATATATATATATATATATATATATATAAAATTAAAGACTATGCCCACCATTTTGGGGAGGGATTTTAATAATGCAAGACAAAAATCATATAGTTTATGATGATGTTACAAAGGAAGATTCACTGTATGCAAAAAGGATAATCTATTTCAGGTTGTTATTAAAATATTCTTTCCATGCTAAAGAATTTGGAATTGACTCAGTAGGCAAATCAGGTCTTAGGCCAGGAATACTCTGATATATTTTGCCTAGCTGTAAAGTAACTAGAAACCCCTGGAAGATGGCATTGAAAGAGACAGAGGCCAAAGACAGAAAGTTATCAGAACAGTATAGAGATGTGTTCAGGTAGTAGATGAAAAAAGGCTGAACTGGGGCAGAAGCAGTTGACATGAAGAGCTCAATTTTTTCCCCATAGGAATCAAAATGTCTTCCCTTTATAATTGGTGATAGAATACAGTGAGGGAAAGAAGTGAAAAGGAAAAAAAGTGGGGAATTGTCAAAAACATTTCAAAGGCGCAACATAATTTCCTATTGAACTCTGTTTTTATGCAGAAAACACTGATGCGTGAAGTCTGGGCTGGGAATCTGGACATAGAGTTATCAACACAATAGAAGCCAAAGAATAGAAGAAGATCCCAGGAAGAATGAGGAGGATGGAGAGTGAGCCCTAAAGTAAGCCTAGAAATGACTCAGTGAAGGAGTACTGCACATCATTTGCATGGTAACTCTACATAAACTATTTAGCAGAACAAACCCAGAAGGAAAGAAGCAGGCAGATCCCAATTAAGGACCATTCCACAAACACCTTTTTTCTTGAAACATGTAAAGAGGCCTGGAAAGTGAGACTGAAGGAGACTATGGAGACTTGATAATGATAGAGGATTGCATTGGATACTGAATAATAATAATAATAATAATAATAATAATAATAATGGCTATAGAGAATGTTATTGGCAGAATTGAAGATATCACAATTGAAGTTGTAGAGTAGACAGCAACAATCTCTTGATTTGATTTTGTGATGCTACACACTGAATTCAGGGCCTTGCACACACCAGATAAAAGCTCTGCAGTGATTTACAGCCCTGACCCCAATTTTATTTCATGAGCAATAATTATATATTGATTATGTAAGAAAATATTTTTCATCTTAAAATGCATGTTTTCAAGTCTTTTGGGTAAAGTGTTATTTTGGGTAAAACAGACACTAAGTGGTTCAGTGAAATAAAATAAGCCAACAAACTATTATATATATATATATATATATATATATATATATATATATATGATGGATGTGCACATAAATCTATGCAGAGTTTGTAAAGATGTCATCTTAGAAATATACATAAGTAGATGTCAATATAAACAAAACCTTAGTGTAAGGATACATAAATAATTGGATATATAGCAACTGTGGCAAAATATTGAATTAATTGCAATTTTGCTATAAATCTGGAGTTTTTCCTAAATAAAAAAAGAGAAAATAGCATATAAATATTTAATAATAAAAATAAAATCTATTTTTAAATATTTGGGAATTGTTTGATATTTTCCACAAAGCAGAAAATACTTTTAGAAGAGTCAGTTTGAGAAGGTCAGGTGTTACTGGGTATGAGGAGTTGGTTGGAAAGCATACGCATGAGTACACAGAGGTCAAGAATGCCAAAAGACCAGTTTTGTTAATTTATATTTCTTTGCCTCTTCCAATAAAATCTAAACTCCATTAGCACAATCTTCCAGTAACAATTGTATATAATACAAACAATGCAAAAAGACTTACCAGTGGAAAGCCCTTTGTGCTCTGATGTGGTGCAGTGACCCCTTTGTATCTGGGTGGGGGTGACTACAGGATCAAATAGATACCAAATCTATGAGTGCTAAAGCCCCTTAAATAAAGTACTTTCATAGAAACTACATGCATTTCCTTCTACACTTTAAATCATCTCTGCTTTACTTGCAACACCTAATACAATGTAAATGCTAGGTAACTGTTACATTATTATTCAATTCATGGAATAATGACTCAAAAAGATTTATGTATCATTACAAATGGGCATCACCACTTCAAATGTTTCTAAGTTTGCTTTGGTTAAGTCCATGATATGAAACTTGCAGATGTAGAGAGCCTAATGTAGTTGAAGTCTTAGACAGATAACTTGGTATGACTTCTATCATACTTCACTTGAAAGAAAATGATTAGGGCTGTGTATTTAAAGAATGCTAGCTTTCCTACCAAAAGCAATATATAGATTCAATGCAATTCCTATCAAAATACCAACACAATTCTTTATAGACCTGGAAAGAGCTATTCTCAATTTCATATGGAGCAAAAAAAAAAAACCCAGAATAGCTAAATCAATCCTGTACAATAAAAAAAAAAAAAAACATCTGGAGGTATCACCATCCCAAATTTCAAGCTGTACTGCAGAGCAATAGTAGTAAAAACAGCATAGTACTGGTATAGAAACAAACCAGTAGATCAATGGAATCGAATTGAAGACCCAGAAATGGACCCACACACCTATGGCCACCTAATTTTTGACCACGAAGCCAAAACCGCACAATGGAAGAAGGACAGCATCTTCAACAATGGTGCTGGTCCAACTGGATGTCCACTTGCAAAAGAATGAAATTAGACCCATACTTATCACCTTGTACAAAACTTAAGTCCAAGTGGATCAAAGACCTTAACATAAGGCCGGTCACACTGAATCTACTAGAAGAAAAAGTGGGAAAAACACTCGAACTCATCAGCACAGGTGACAACTTCTTGAACAGAACACCAACAGCTCAGGACCTGAGACCAACAATCAATAAATGGGACCTCATGAAACTGAAAAGCTTCTGTAAGGCAAAAGACAATGTCATTCAAACAAAACGGCAGCCAAAAGACTGGGAGAAAATCTTTACCAACCCCACATCTGACAGAGGGCTAATATCCAGAATCTACAAAGAACTCAAAAAATTAAATGCCAAGAAACCAAATAATCCAATCAATCAAAAAATGGGGGATGGAGCTAAATAGAGAATTCACAAAGGAGGAATCTCTAATGGCCAAGAGACACCTGAAGAAATGCTCAACATCCTTAATCATCAGAGAAATGCAACTCAAGACGACCCTGAGATTCCATCTAACACCTGTCAGAATGGCTAAGATAAAGAGCTCAAATGATAGCACATGCTGGCGAGGGTGTGGAGAAAGGGGAACCCTCCTCCATTGCTGGTGGGAGTGCAGGCTTCTGCAACCACTCTGGAGGTCAGTATGGATTAAAAAACTGTGGTACATCTACACAATGGAATATTACTCAGCTATCAGAAACAATGAAATTATGCAATTTGCAGCCAAATGGATGGAACTAGAGAAGCTCATCCTGAGTGAGCTAACCCAGTCTCAGAAGGATGCACATGGCATCTATTCACATATAGTAGGCTTTTAGCTATATAGTACAGGACATCTGTACTACAAACAAAACACCAAAGGGAACATGGGCATAGACTTTTTAGTTTTTTATTTATTTTATTTTTTGTTGTTTGTTTTTGTTTCTTTGTTTGTTGGTTGGTCTGTTTTTTAGCTTTCCCTCCCTAGCAATGAGACACTTTTCACTGGTGGTACTGCCTTGTAGGCCCCCTGTGCATGAAGGGGCTCTTGGCCTTCATATGACTTCTGAACTGGGGCGAGGGACTGTTATGTAGGGACACTCCACTCCAGAGGAGCAGAATGGAAGGGCTAGGGGGTAGAGGATGGGGGGGGGCTTGACTGGGAAGGGGGGAAAGAGGACAATATGATGGAGATATAACCTGAAGCAACAAATAAATAAATTTATTTTTAAAAAAAGAATGCTAGCTTTTAATCTAGACTATACCTCACCCAATCTCATCCTTACTGCATCTCAAAAGCTCAAAGTACAAGAACAGAGATCACAGTTATTTAAACAACTGGAACCATCATTTTGGAAGTCCCTCTCTTCCTCTTTATTAAATAAAGTTGACCTATGCAATTCAATAAAATAAACAGCACCTTTGAATTTAGTCTTTCCATTCAGAAAACAAACCTTGCAGCATATCCTATCAATTCTATATAGGCAAGTTATCTCTTACCTTAACTGGTATATAGCATTTCTATCCCTGAATTCAGTTCTGCCAGAATATTGTTGGTTCTACAAATCATCAGTACCACAGCCTGCTATGTACTTTAATTTGAGTGCTTTAACAGTCATGCTGCTTCTTAGGTGCTGACAAACTAATTAATGTTTCTAAGCATCCAGAGTTCTGAGGCCTGGTGCTAAAATATGGAATTTAATTTCTCATGCATTACTTCAAAAGGAAAGAAAACTTTAAAGTAGGAAATAACAGAGATACTAAAGCTCACTTGTTTTCAGAATTTATTGACTTCTCAAAGGGAGCAGTATTTTTTCATGCTCTATGCTATTATTTACATTTCCAACAGCCCATTGGCTGTATTCAGACCTTATATGAAAAAAGAGAATCTGACAGAGATTGCCCTAAATCACTGAGGTGTAGTAAAGAAAACAACCTCAAACATATCCTCTTCTATTGAGAACAACTGGACCCTGGATTTCCTATAAAGTTTGATTTCTGTGGACCTGGATGTGCCCTCCACCATGCTCTAGATTCTTGAACATCATTGGATTTGTTTCAACTATTTTCTTTCCTCAGGCATACTTATCTTCTTAGAGCCCTCACCTACCTTCTTCAACAACTGTGAATATTATCACTAAAATGGTCTCAGCACCCTGGTGATGAATTGGTGAATCCTGGCTGTATCCCAACATGAACTATATATACTCTAAACTATTGAGTGATTTCCACGTACCACTCTTAGAAGCTGAGTGGGAATCTCCTGACCACAACTCACTGCTCTGACCCCAACTATCTATTTTCATTCTCTCCCCATTCCACTCATATTTTGAGATAGTGTCTCACTGTAGCCCTGGCTGGCCTAGAATTCACTATGTAAACCCAGCTGGCCTGGAACTTGCAGCAATCTTCCCGCCTCTGTTTCCTAACCGTTGGGATAACAAGTGTGAGTCACCACATGCAGCATCCTTGTAGTCTCTTGATCTTCCACTATAACTCATTCATACATTCAACCTTATTTTTCTGACCTTACAATCTGAGTTCAGCACATTGTCTCTTTTTAGTCTAGCCCATGGATCATCTCAAGCATGAATTCCTATACAAGGCTTTGAGTGAGCAATCAAGAAATCTTTCTGTGAGTTAATACTGATTTGGTGGGTTTGTTGTTTTAAGCTGTGGTGTCACTATGTTGCTCAGTCACTTCTCAAATTGATCTTTTCGCCACAGTCTTAAGAGTATCAGGGACTGCAGGTATGTTATTACATTAAGATCTTCCAGGAAATAGTGGGAATCCCAAGGATAATTAGGTTAGGACCCATGAAAAAGAAATAGACTCATGGGGTTGACTCATGCTTATTCATTCATAAAAGAGGAGAAATGAAGGGAATAGATGAAATACTGGTGGCTTTCATGAAACATGATTGTCTAACAGCACAGGAAAAACAATTAGCATTACTTAACAAGTGCTGTCATACTTATTCATGACACTGAACAATAGCTTCCTCCTTTTACATTTACCATGTACACATCAACGATCGCTTTCTTAGAACCCAGTCCTGTGCAGAGATTATCGAAGAAGAAAAAAATGATGTAAGACCACACTAACCACTTCACATTTCCTGTCTAAATTTAACTAAGTCCATCTTGAGCACTCATTTCTACTTGGGAATTGTGAATCTAGAATCCTCTAAGAGACAAACATGTAGGCATGACTATGAGGAAGATTTAGACTGGGTTAATTGAGGTGGGAAGACCCACCCTAAATGTAGCTGATAGCTTTCTACTGACTGCGTTTTTGATTTGACTATACAAAAGAGAATGTGAGCTAATCACCAGCATTCATCTCTTCCTATTTTCTAACTGGGGATGTAACATGACCAGTTTTCTCAAGCTTCTATGGTCACCCCTTCCCTACTGTGGTAGACTGTAGACTCAAACTAAGACAAAATAAACCCTTTTTACCCTTAAGCTGCTTTTGTTGGGTATTTGTCACAGCAATGGAAAAAGTAATTAATACAAAAATGTTCTAAAAGTTTCATTCCTTTCCCTAATTCTCATTCCTTTTCATTGATTATCTTTCCTTCTCTGAAAATGCTTTCTTTGAAATGGCCAATCATTCATAGTGATCTAATTAGCTGTAATTGACTTTCATCTCCCCCTGGCTCATTTAGATTTCATCCTTTTGAGCATATCTTCCTTGAAGCTATATCTCCTTCTCAGTCTTTCACCACCCCATTACTCAAATAGAAGTTTGTGCTATTTATCTTAGGGTCACCTAAGGAGGGAGTCTCAATTCAGAGATTGCTCAGACATACTGGCTGGTGAGAATGTCTGTGGGGAACTGTGTTGATTGTTAATTGATGCTGGAGGGCCAAGCCTACTGTGGGCAGCACCATTCCTTAGACAGAAGGTCTTGAGCTTTACAAGAAAGCTATCTAAGTGTGAGTCTATGCACCAGAAAACAGAATTCCTCAGTGGTTTCTGCTTTGAGTTCTTGTTTGAGTTCTTGCCCTGACCTCCTTCAATGGTGGACTGGAAGTTATAAACTGAAATAAATACTTACTCCTCTAGATTGTTTTAGGTCATGTTTTTTTGTCTTAACAACAGAAAGAAAAACAGAACAAAGGTCTTCCCCAAAGTATTGTATCCACACACCTTTGTTACATATTTCTCATTTCAAATTCCTCAACAGTCAAAACAATGGACATGCATTTTAATTCAAGAAGTCTACCATTTTCTGACATGCATTACAACATAATCAAATGTTACACTACTGGGGGGCTAGAATGATGGCTCAGTGGTTTTGTTTGAGTGTTTGCTGCTCTTGCAGAGGACCAGACTTCAGTTCTCAGCAACTATGTCAAGTGGTTCACAACCATCTGTAATTTCAGCTCCAGGGGAACCAATGCACTCTTCTGGCCTTTGAGGGCACCCATACATACATGCACATATACAAGGATATACATACACATATACATAATAATACACATATTTTAGAAACAATACAATACAAGGTTGGGAGTATAGTTTTTGGTAAAGTACTTGCATAATATGCCCAAGACCCTATGTTCCATCCAGAGCATATGGAAAGGGGGGGAAGGCATTGCTCTATATTGACAACCAAATCTCCTTTCATTTCTTCCCCTTCACAGTCAGTCCCTAGGTCCTAGAAACTCAATATTCATGGAATAGTTTCATAGATGCCTCCTCGATTTTTCTCAAATGTACTCTCAGAACTCATATATCTTGTACTGAACAAATACCTTCTTTTTTATGTTTGTGTATTACCTCAGGTTACATCTCCATCACAGTGCCCTCTTTCCACCCTTTCCAGTCCCTCCCTCCCCCTCTCTACCCCCTATTCCTTCCATCCCACTCCTCCGGAGTAGAGTGTCCCTACATATCAGTCCCCCGCCTCAGTTCAGCAGTCATATGGGGACCAAGAGCCTCCTCATACACTGGGGGACTACAAGGCAGCACCACAAGGACAAAGAGTCTCATTGATAGGAAACAAAGTCTATGTGTCTGTTCCCTTTGGTGCATTGGTTGTAGTATAGTTATCCTGTACTATATGGCTAAAATTCAATTATAAGTGAATAGATGCCATGCACATCCTTCTGAATCTGGGTTAGCTCACTCAGGATGGGCTTCTCTAGTTCCATCCATTTGGCTACAAATTGCATGATTCCATTGTGTAGATGTACCACAGTTTTTTGTTTTTTTATCCATTCCTCGGTTGAGGGACACCTGGGTTGTTGCCACCTTTTTTTAATTAATTTATTTTTTATGTGCATTGGTTTTTTTGCCTGTATACCTGTGTAAAAGTATCAGATATTGGAGTTACAGTTGTGAGCTGCCATACGGGTACTGGGACTTGAATCCAGGACTTCTGGAAGAGCAGTCAGCGCTTTTAACCACTGAGCCATCTCACCAGTCCCCTGAACAAATACCTTCTAACTGGTGTGTCTACCAAGAAATGATTTTCTTTGGGCAGATGCAGGTTTCAGAAAACATTTTTTAAGGAATATCTTTCCAGATAGTCTCACCTGTGACATGATTTTCAGAAGTTCTTTGAAATGAAATGAGGTAAGCATCCCATAATGTGATTCTATCTCTCCTCTGTAGACTGACTTCTCTGTACCTCTTGCTTGAAGCCCTATCTTTCTATTTCATTTGTCACACTACTTGTTGTTTCTTTCTTGCCATTATAAAGCCCCTTACCTTTATACCTTCATTTCGACTATTCCTACTTCAGGGTATATTTGGTCTCTATTCCAACTTTTGGAATCCTCAATAAATATCAACTGTCCATCAAGTCTTGCCTTGTCAGGAACTATGTAGTACTACTGTGCTTTGTTCTGAGGAGCTCATTAAGGGTCAGGATCAGCTCACCCTTTAAAGTGTGTGACTATGGTGTTAGAAAATTTAATTCATGATTTTTACTGCTAGCAGAAATTTTAATTTTTTTCTGACACAAAGGGTAACTAATTCTGGAAGTAGTTGATACTTACCCATAGATTCTGAAGTTTGACTGCCAACCACTCGGAGCAGCATAGGCTGACTGCTATCTGACCTCTGCAGAGAGGTGGAATGAGAAGACACTGCAGTACCATTCACCTTGGCCTCAGCCTGGGGCTAAAGTATGCAACAGAATAAAAGTATTTTTTCATAAGAAACCCACAAAACTATAGGAATATTATAGACTCAAAATAGAATTTTTATTAGATGCCCAGGACTCAGAATTATTACTATTCCTACTTAGAAACCTCTCAGAAATTGGAGAATGTGGAATATTTTATTGTTTAAATGATCCATGGATATGTTTTTCATCTGAACTTTGTTCTTCTATGAAAATGCAGAAAAATATAGTTATGGTAGGACAAGTTATTAGCCACCAAATTAAAAGGCTAAAGGATTGAGAAGGGTAAGTGAGAACAGATACCATATAAAACCCTAAAAAGTAATGGAGAATTTATATTCTGGAGAAGTATTAAGTAACACAATAGAAAGAACATTATTTTAAAATTTTAAATTCTCAGAAAACCTAGAGCATGTCTGGTTAGGGTCAGTTTTAATGCTATATCCTCCTAGGTTCCCAGTGATGGGTAAATCTTTAAATTATGTATTAATGATTAGGGGAAGAAAAAAAGCCCAAAGGTATACCACAAAATATAACTAATTTCAAATAAGAGAACTTCATTTCAAACAGTCAAAATTTCATTTACAGAGAGTGACTAGCATTTCTTTTTTTTTTTTAACTATTTTATTTTTTTTTCTTCAAGTTACATCTCAGTAACAAACCCCTCCCTATTATACCATGCATTTCCAAGTGGTAAAAACAAGTGAACAGAAAACAAACCAAAAAAAAAAAAAAAAAAAACACATCTGGAGAGGGAATGATGTCAAGTAGATATTGAAAAGTACTTTAAAATTGAAATACAAGCTTCTGGGTTCTGTCTTTTGGTTTTGTTTAAAAGAGTAAAAGTAAAAGTTTGTAATTAGCCAATATTAGGGAGGTAGGGGACTTACTTGCTCCAGGAGCTGCCTCAGTCTATGTAACTGAGACTCCAGCTGTTTATTGTGGTCCTCCAGGATTTGCATCCTGGCTTCCAGGCGTCCTTTGTGTTGGCGCAGTAGCTTGGCTTCAGCAATGAGCTCAGCATCCCTGGGACTCTGGGGAGAGGTGGGCATCATCTCAGGAGGAGACGGCAACGGGGACAGGCCTTTATGCTCATGCTGCTGCTTCAGACGATCATATTCTGCTTGTAGATTCCTATAGGTATCAGAAGTTAAGAAAGAACAAAAATAGAGAAAAATTAACATCATCACCAGATTTTGTATAAGTGGCATACAGATGAATCTGACCACCATCAAACATGAGCATACAAAAGAGAGGCACTAATGAATGGTTTATATGATGATGATCTTACCGATGTTAAAGGAACAAAATGAGATCTGAAGCTTTCGACTGGTTTGTGAGGAGAGATGTTTTCAGTTTTTGTATGTCATACTAAAAGTCTCATGGGTGCTATGTTCAGATAAGAAAGCAGCAGAAGATTTAATCATTTTGTAAATATTCTTTTATAATGTGAGATTAAAATTTTATGACTTGATTAAGACTTTAATTCTCTTTTAAAAAATCAAAATGTTAACAGAAATGTACAAAAATACAGACAAACACTCGCATGCGCACGTGCACACACACATACACATGCATGCACACTAGTGCGCGCACACACACACACACACACACCACACCACACCAGAGTATTACCATGTACCCATCACCCTGCTTTAATAAATTTAACACCTGCCATAATTTCTGCAAAACCACTTAATTTCAGGGTATTCTTTTTCTTTCTTTTCTTTTTTGTAAGTATGTCATGCTGGGATAGAATCCAAGGTACTGCACATTCCAGCTTTTCTTTAAAAAATATATTACAGTAGCCAAACCTGAAGCTACCCAATGTACCTTATCAATCCCATACCATTCTCTCCTTAGCATCACTGCTAAGGAAATAATCTCATACTGAATTCTATGTCCATTCATACCATGCATGTAGTCATGTGCTACCTTGAGTTAAGTCATGTGCTGCCAGTTTTTACTTAGGAAAAAATAAGTCGCTTCACATGATTCAATGTAGCATCATTACTTTGCGTGTTCTTAAATGTTACATTTAAGAACTTTATGCTAAGGAATATACATACATTTATTCATTGGTTTTGGCCTCCAACATCATTTTTGCAGCTGCATCCATGTCGGTACATAATAATTTGTTACTTTCTTGCTATAAGGTGTTACCTTGTTGCTTAAATATGTCTGAGTTTTAAATTTCCCACTATTACAAACCATGATGTAATGAACTTCCATACAGCAGTCTCTTTGGAAACCAGTTGAAAGGATTCTATAAACTACGTCATGATATGGCATTTGAGGGTCCTTGTAACATCTTCATATAATGTGCCAAAGTGCTCTCATAAATGGTTTTACCAATTTACTCTTGGTGCAGCGAATGGAGCTTTCCTTTTGCCATACTCTTATAAAACAAACCTTGGTGTTACCAGACCTTTACATTTTGGATCATTGTATGGTTACATTTTAATCTTCACATTACTGATTACTTGTGAGTTGAACTTCTGTCATAACTTGTGGTTGAAGATTAATTTGAAATGACTCCTATATGCATGTGTTTTTAAACACTTGGTCCTCAGCTGCTGCTGTTTGGGAAGGTCTTAGAACCTTTAAGAGGTAAAGATTGACTGCAGGTATCAGTTCAACACGGAAAGGTCTTGAGACTTTGTAGGCAGGGTCTGATGTACTGGTGAACTCTTTTATCCTTATTGAAGTTCTTGATATAATACAGATGCCTACCCTTTATAAGTTTATATGTATAGGACATAGTAGTTCCTATAATTATATTAATTTGTTTTTAGATGTGTTTATTTTATTTTTGTGAGAGTATTTTGTCTGAATATATATTATATATTATACAATATATATGTATATATAAATGTATATATATATATATGAGTATATATATAAATATATATTCATGCATGCATATGTACCACCATATGCATGTGTTGTGCCTACAGAGGTCAGAGGAGGAGACTGGATCCTCTAGATGGTTGTGAGCCACGTTGTGGGTGCTAGTGTTGAACTTAGGTCCTCTGCAAGAACAAGTACTCTTAAATTCTGATCCTTCTTTCCAGCCTATCTTGCTATATCTTAGAAGAATGCAAATAGACTCATATTTACCACCCTGCACAAAACCTAAGTAAAAGTGGATCAAAGACCTCAATATAAAACCAGACACACTAAATCTAATAGAAGAGAAAGTGGGGAAAAACGTCAAATTCATTGGCACAGGTGACAACTTCCTGAATAGAACATCAGTAGCTCAGGTGTCTAAGAACAACAATCAATAAATGGGACCTTATGAAACTGAAAAGCTTCTGTAGGGCAAAGGACACTGTCATTAGAAGAAAATGGCAGCCTACAGATTGGGAAAAGATCTTTACCAACTCCACAACTGACAGAGGACTAATATCCAAAATTTATAAAGAATTCAAGAAATTAAACACCAACAAACCAAAAAATGGGGTACAGAACTTAACTGAGAATTCACAAAAGAGAAATCTCTAAAGGTCAAGAGACACTTGAAGAAATGCTCAACATCATTGGTCATCAGGTAAATGCAACTCAGAATAACTCTGAGATTCCTTCTCATACCTGTCAGAATGCCGAAGATCAAAAATTCAAGAGATAGCACATGCTGGTGAGGATTTGGAGAAAGAGGAACATTCCTCCATTGCTGGTGGGTGTGCAAACTTGTACAATCACTATGGTAATCAATCTGGTAATATTTTAGGAAAGTGGGAACAGTTATACCTCAAGACCCAGACATACTCCTCCTGGGCATATATCCAAAAGATAATCTACCAAAGCCCAAGGACATCACATCAACAACATCCACAGCAGCTTTATTTGTAATAGCCAGAAACTGGAAACAACCCAGATGTCCCTCAACTGAAGAATGGATAAAAACAAAACAAAACTGTAGTACATTTACACAATGGAATACTACACAGCTATCAGAAACAAAGAAATCATGCAATTTGCAACAAATGGATTGATTTAGAAAAGCTCATCCTAAGTGAGGTAACTCAGACCCTGAAATATACACATGTGTTGTAGTCTCTTATAAGTGGATATTAACCATATGTCACAGGACAACCATCATACAACCCACAGATCCAAACAGACAGGAATCTAGCATTACTATCCTATGAAAAATTCCAACCAGCAGCGAGTCATGAACCCTATTGCTTGTTAGTGGAACACCTTACCCAAGCTGGGCTGCCATATGAAGCCCCAGTACAAAAGAAACCTCTTAGCCCTCATGTGACTGACGAACTGAGGGGGGTTGATATGTGCGGCCTCTTCTCATCCGAGGAGAAGGAATGGATAGAGATGGGGAAGAGGGGAGGAGGGAGGGTGGGACCTGGAGGGGAGGAAGTAGGGGATTTTGATTGAGATGTAACTTGACAAAATAAATTAATAAAAATAAATAATTCAACATATTTCTTCACAGTTTTTTATGTTTGACTTAAGATCATCTTTCTTACACTTATATTCTAAAACTTAAAATTGTAGGTCAGTTCTTATTGCTGATGACAACATCTACATAACTCATTGAACATGGAGAAATCAAACTGGTACCTGACTAGAGCCTTCACCCCTACTGACTAGTGTTCGTGGTACTGAAAGGTATGCTGTGTGCTACTAAAGGAGAAAGGTAAACAACAACCCAGGTACACACTCTTTGATCTATGATGGTGAACTCATGTAAATGTGGCACAAAAGTTATGGGAGTTGCTAACCCTTATGCAACCAGACTTGAGGGTCACTCCATAAGATGGAACCCATGCCTCCTCAAACTTCTCAGGTGCCCAAGAACCTGAGAATAGAGAGACCATGGACCTAGGGGAAAATCATATACTACTGCTCAGCTAAAGGAATGTAGCAATAAAGTGACTCAGTAATATTCTTTACAGCCATAGATCAGGGTCCTGCTCAGTCATCATCAGAGAAGCTTCTTCCTGTAGTAAGTACATGGGAACAAATACAGAGACCCATAACTGGACAATGTCCAGCGAGTGAGACACTTTGAAACATGCAATCCTAAATGGGATATCTCCAACACATCCTTCCCCTGGAGGCTCAGGAAGCTTTGTGGAGGAGGAGGCAGAAAGATTGTAGGAGGCAGTGAGGATGGAAGACACCAAGCAATCAAGGCCTTCTAGACACTACAGGGCTGATGCCCAAATGAACTCCCAGCCGTGGCAGCACGCTCAGGGCCTGCACATCTAAGCCAGATGGGCTCCTAGAGCTGAGTGGAGAAGTGGATACAAACCACCATCTCCAACTGACAATAGCTCACAAAGGAAAAATTCGTTTTCTCCAATGGAGTCTCACTGGGTATACAAACCACACTTAAGAGCAGGCTGGGTGTCCAGCAGTAGATGACTAACACAAAAAGGAGTTAGGGGAGAAGATCAGAATAAAATGTCTGAAAAAAATCTATTTTCAATGAGAGTTAAAATTATACATAAAAATGTGGTCCAGGGAGATGGCTTAAAATGTAAAGTTTGCAGCCAACTTGATGACCTGAATTCCATCAGTAGAAATCAGATAGTGGAGATAACTAACTTCTACACTTTGTCTTCTAATTTTTGTATGTGTGCTGTTGCAACACACACACAATACACATACAAAATAAATAGCATGTTCCTTAAAAATTAACTGTTTACCCTTTTCATTTGGGACTTTAATTTTTCCAAAATATGTTTTTATATATGGTGTGAACATATGATCTAATTTTACTTTCCCCTCATTAATAGACATGTATAACTCCACTAACTGCGTTTGATTTCTGTCATTGCTTCTGCAGTACATCAAGTGTCCATCAAGAGACAATTGTGCTTCTGTGCTCTCTATTCTATTCTATTGCTTTGGATAACTTTAAATTGATTGCTTTCCACTTGAACTGCACATCTTCACTCTATTCATCCTCAAAATTACCTAGGTTGTCCTAATCTCTTTGATCTTCTGAATGATTTTAGTATCAAATTTTCATATTTCATGAAAACCCCCGATCATATTTTGGGTTTGAATTATATTAAATTTCTATATTAAAATGGAAAGAACTGAGTTCATATAATTGAGTTTTCACACACAGGAATGGAGTAAAGCTCCTCATTCTTGTCTTATATCTACACTATTTTTATATCTGCAGTTTTGTATATTTCTTTTTTCCTTTTTTTTTTTTTTTTGCTAATTTCACATCATGCACCTGGTTCCCACTCATCCCTCACCTCCCCTCAGACCTGCCCTCCACCCTTGTAACCTCTCCCAACAGAAAAAAAAGCATCTCATTGTGGAAGCTGTAGTGTGTCTCAGTGTGTCACATAATATTCCCTTTTGTCCACACTGTTTTGCTTGCAAATGTTCATCGAAATGATTCCTTGGTCTGGTTTGAGGCCTCTGGCTTCTGCTACTTTGTCAGTACTGGAACCTCACTGGGACTCCTCTCAGATATGCTGCTGTTGCTCTGTGTCATGGAGATCCTGTGGTTTTGGGTCCGTGGAATTGGTCTCTCCGTGCACTCCAGCAGTTCATCTATGGAGTTTGGGTGGGACAATTCAAAGTCCTGGTTCTGAGTGTGCAACCTGCACATCCAGGGCCAGTTCTGCTATGATACCCATGTAAGGTGCATGGCCTGTTCTCCCAAATTCTGCAGCAGGTAAGGGAGTTGGACCACAGCTTTCCTCCTCTCATAACTCCATCAGGTCCAACTCTCCCACCTGCTACCTGTGGTGAAGGTGAAAGAGAGGGGATGGGATCTCTCCCTTGCCAACACCACCACAAATCAGACAGAAGGCAGGTCTGGCTCTCCCACACTCACACCCTCGGGGATGATTCAATCACATCCCCCACATCCAGGGTCAGTTATACTGTGCTGCCCAGATGAGGTACAGGGACTGCTCTCCAGAGTGCTGCAGCATGTAAGGGGCAGGGACAACTCTTCTATTCTCATGATCCCAGGGCCAGGTCTCCCACCTGCTATGGGTGATAAGGGGTGAGGGAGAGGAGGGTATCTCTTCCTTGTCCATGCCACCACAGGGAGATGAGTGGATCCGAAGCTTGCATCTGAAGCTCACTTACATCTCCCGAGATGTGCAGGGCCTGCTTTCTGGAGCACTGTAGCTGGTTAAGAGCAGGGTCAGCTCTCCTGTTCTCATGCCTCTAGAGCCATTTCTCTTATGCTGCCCAGGTGGGGGTGGGCCAGTTCTGCATAGTCACCAGACATCAACATGTCCCCGAGTGGCAACCCAGACCAGGGATGTCTGGTGGTAACAGACGCCTGCTGCTGCCAGACCATTGACCTAGGTATGGCCTCTGTTAGCAGCAGAGGCCAGGACCCCATTGTGGTCCCAGGTGGCATCACTGGCTATTCACATCAGGTTGTTCCTTACTACCCACAAGTCTCCAGTTCTGCCTCTCTTTGTTTTGCCCACATACTTCTGTTTCTCTTTCCCTTCCACTTCTCCACCACTTTACTTGCTCCTCTTAGTGATGCCTGAGTGTCTGCGCTTGTATCAGGAGTGGATTCAGGAGTCCTATGCCCCATTGTTTATTGCACATTATGGTGCCTAGCAGGGATAATCTCCAGTATGGTCTGACCCCCAGGCCTGTGTGGCACCAGACTAGGTTTCATCTCAGCCCATCTGGTGCTTGCTTGGAGCTGGACTGCTGGTCATCACAGGCTAGTTCCTTCTCCATGCCCCCCAGCACCAAACTGGTGGTGGTCTCAGGTTTGCTTTTTTCAGAGAATGTTAGGCTACTACTATTCATTCAGATGTTCCTAGGTCAGAACACTGAATGTAGACATAGCCTCTCTCTTCTCTGCCACCTACTGATGAACATGTGACATAGCAGCCACATATGCAATGCCTCTAGGGGCAGTTCCTTGTTGGGTTTCTTTTTCTTTTCTTTTTTTTCTTTTTTTTTTTTTTTTGGTGGTTGTTCTTTGAGACACGGTCTCACTACGTAACCCTGGCTGGCCCAGAATTATCTAAATAGACCAGGATGGCCTCAAAGTCACAGAGATCCTCCTGCTTCTGCCCCCTAGTGCCTATATTAAAGGTATGGACCACCATTAATGCTTACTTTTTATTTTCACTGCTTAAGAAAAAATGGGATGCATTTCTCATTCTCTATATCAAAAGTTTAGATAGATATTACTTGATTTAATTCACTTGCTTATATTTTATAATGTTTGTGATTTTCAAATTCAACACAGTGACTTAGGGGTACAGCTTTTGTATTTTCAAACATTTTACTAATCATTTAATATACTTTCTATTTCAGTTACATATTACTCAGAAAATACCTGTATGATACTGATCCAAATATGATCCAGTTCTAGTTCATAATCACTTTTTAAATGAGTAATTTAAAATGTATGTATGTTCCTATTCAAAAGACAGTATGTATACATAAAGTACATTAATTTTCTTTAAATTGTTTGCTTGTTTACTAAATTTCTGATTCTATGCAGCTAATCAATTTCTTAGAGGACTGTTGACATATAATCAGTCATTTTCTCCTTTTGAATCTATTATAATCTACTTAAGGGCGATTTATGCAGTTATATGCATAAAGGCTTAGATTGTTATTGATTTTTACCTTCCATAACTATTCCACTTAGTTTTGGTTATACTCAATTGACATTCAAGGGAATACAGACAATATTAAGGCATACAAGTATGCTTTTAGGACTTACTGGAAATACAATTACAAATGAGGATACTCTGCACTTGAATGAGTAGAATTCTTGATAGTTTTATCCTGGTTACAATTACTAGCAATCTAAAATGACAGATTTCAGCTGTTCATAGTTAATTGTTTCATCAGGCAAGATAAATGAAGAGATGCAGGCTGTGAGTAAGCAGGAGGTTTTCCATTGAATGATATGAGACAGGAAGATAACCTCATGAACAAGTTTTAGCATTAGGGAAATGTTTTGTGCTCCATATTTGGAACAGGAGATGCCACGAGTTCCAAAAAAATTCAGGGTCAAAAAGCTTGATTCTACAATGAGACAGAAACAAGCTCTAATATACTCTTAATCCATTACTGTTTAAGCCTTACCTTGTATTAAATGATACAAAATTTTCAGGAATTTAGTTAGTCATGTAGGAAAACAATGTTTGATATTTTTGATTTATAAGAACAGAATCACCAGTCTGGACTGACTGAGATCCTATTGCAGTCAATCACCAAGAGCTGTTTGTGAAGTGGGTTTCATAGCAATTTATTTTGACAAAACAGTAATACAAAGTTCATGGAAGTTTACTTTCTTTCAGCCAGACTCTGCACGTCTGGGTCTAAACCAAATGTATGTAGTTGTCCACATTAATTAAGTCCAATGTGCAAGCATTTATCAAGCAATCAGTTAAATGTTTATAGGAAACTGAAGCTGTGTTCAGAAGAGCTCATCCCACAGTAGCAATCTTCCTTTTCCCTCCCTTCCATTTACACACATATGCACACAGGCATACACACACACACACACACACACACACACTACTTTTGAGGTTAGAGAGATGGTTCAGCAGTTAAGAGAATTGGTTTCACTTGCATAGGACCTAGATTTATTTCCTAGCACCCACCCGATGGTTCACAGCTGCCCTTAGTCCCCATTTTAAGGGATCCAACATCCTCTTCTGATTTCCATGGCCACAGGTATGCATTTTGTGCACTTACATGCATGCAGGCAAAACCCTCAAACACATAAAATAAATAGATATTAAAAGAAAACTACTTTACTTGAAATGGTATAACTGATACTTTTAATGCAAAAATTTATTAAAGCTTCCTCTTTCAACCAAATTGGGTCACTCATGATGTTCTTCATTGAAACAATGTTTTCACACTTTACTTCTGGATAATGTAACAAAGTTGTGTCTTCTCAAGACACAACTTTATGACATGCTGTCATAAAGGTACTGACAGAAGACTGCTTCTTCTAGAGACATCTTCCTTGGGATATTGAACCTGTGGTCTAGTTGTCCACAAGCCTCTCTTTTTGTAAATTAGCATATAAGTGCCTTTGTTTGGCAAACATGGCTAAGAATATACAACACATTTCATTCTGGTTCTCTATCCTTTAGTGAAAAACACTAATTTTAATCAGCCAAGGCTTCTGAAAGCTGAGGTGTAAAGAACACTAATTGCTGTATGTACGGTGAGGTCTTTTCCTTCTACATAGATGTTGGCCTCTTGGAAGACCATTTACTTAAAGACTTCCATTTTTAATTCTGCAAGATAAGATTTTTAACTATTATCTTTTGAATACTTCTGTTACATTCCCTCCATTTTCTTCTGAAAACCCTTAAACTTCAAAGTCGATCCCAAAGGTCAGTTCTCTATTTCTCTTAATTGTTCATTTGCATACCTTGTCTTCACACCTTAGTATTGTTTATACTATGTTTCTAATCATCTTATTCTCCTTCCCTTCCCTAACCTTTCAGCCAGTTCAGTTAGAAATTTATACTATTTTGTGCAGTTTACAAAATTTCAATGACTATTTATTTGCAAAGTTTCTTTCAGTGAATGGTATTCCCTTATTTACATCTTTGAGCATCATGAATGCAATTTCAACCAATATTTGCTGTGTGATTCACTAAACTTTGTCATTTGATGGTTTCTTGGAGGGGAGTGTGCTATCATTTATTTATTCCTTTGGAACTTGGCTTGAAGGGATGCTTGAAAAAGATGTCTCTGGGTTTTCCGTTATATCTTCTTCTAAATGCATCTCTCTCTATCAAGTGACTTTGTGGCTACTTCCATTCACCATTTCAGGAATGATACTCTACAACCAGATCTTCTACTGGCATCTGCACTGAATGATGCAGAGACGGCACATGTCTCACTACCAGGTGGTAGGCAGATTGTCTCAAGATGCTGCTTTCCAGGCTGTGATGCTCTCCTACCTAGCACCTTCTTCTGTTGTCCCCTGCTTCGTGCATTAGGCTCAGGTCTGCATTTAAGCTGTAGTTCAATAAAGAAGTAAAAATGTCTATGCTCAAGTTACAAGTGTGTATGTGAATCTGTACTTTTGTGGGGCCCTGATATCTATAGTAATCTTGACTCTGTGTTCCCACTTTGTAAAGAAAAAATTAACCACTTTTTATGATATCAGGAACCAGAAGACCACAAATTTATCTCACTTATTGCTCACCACCATTTGCTTAGCTTTGTTGTTGTTGCCACTTCTGGTCCACAGAATATTCATCTATTTTAAAGTTCAGCTATGTCTTTCTCATTTTTCATTTCATCTATTAACTGCCATTAGATAAATGGTAGACCAAAGAGTCCTTAATATAAGAACTAATCTCATGTTAATCAGAGAACAGGACATACAGATTTTGCAGATGTATAGTCAAGGTTCCCTCAGTATTAATTCAGCCTCTGATTCACTACTCCAAGGTGACACGAGTCAATCAAGAATTCTTCCCTTAAATAAAAATGTGATAAACATACAGCACTTAGCTTAGTAAGCAATTTGACTGCACGGTTTGAGGTGCCATATCTTGCTATGCCAAGAGTTTTGAAATTATAAGTGGCTCAAGGAAAGTTTCTTTACAAGGTCTCATTTTGTAGTCATGGCTGGCTTAGAATTCACTATACAACCCAGGCTAGCCTCCCAACCAAAGCCGGTTTCATGACCAACAACTGAATAAAATGCAAGTTGTTTAAGTCTAAATTCTCTTTTAAGCTTATTTATAACTGTTCAGGAGATTTATCAAGAAGCATTGATACATATGACGCTGAACTGGAGATGGCATTTTAGAAACTATATTTTAATGTATGTTGTGTTTGTCTACGTGTATATCTGTGCAACATAGTCATGCCTGGTACACATGGAGGCCAAAAGAGGGCTTTGGATCCCATGGAACTGGAGTTACAAATGGTTTTAAGCCACCTCCAGAAGAGCAACCAGTGCCCATAACTCTCCAGCCTCATGGAGATGAGATTAATTAAGTGAAGCTTTGGTTTTAGGTTTCGCTTTGTTTTGTTTTTAAAATAAGGCTTTGCAATGCCATCTAGGCTTACTGAGAACTTAATATGTAGTCTAGACTGACCTCATGATCTTTCTGCATTAAGTATGTGCCACAATGCCTGGATTACCAAATGCTTTAGAATAAAGAAAGTCATGGTCACAGAATTGTTAGGTTTTATTTTTGTTAGAGATTGGGCAACAAAGCTGCTTAGCTGGATGTATTGTGTTCTCATAGTTAAAATTATGCATATGCTTTTAAAGTATATTATAATGTATTTATATATAATATATACTTATAAAATATTATAAATATATACTATTTTTAAAGATTTATTTTGTCCTTAATTATGAGAGAGGGGTTATATATACATGAATGCAGGTTACTGTGGAAGTCAGAAAACAACATTGGATCTCCTGGAGCTGGAGTAAGAGGTGGTTGTTAAGTCACCTGACATTGATGCTGGGAACTGAACTCAAGTCCTCTTAACCACTGAGCCATCTTTCCAGGCTCTAGATTTTTTAAAATCCAGTGTTTATAAGGCATGTACAAGAGGTCATTACCACAAAGGATTGATAAGACACTACTATATAACTACCATTCTAAAGCCAGAGGCTTTTTAGTTTTTGAGACAATGTTTCCTGTGTAGTACCAAATTGCCTGGAACTTCTGACCCTTCTCCCCTGACCTCCAGACATTGGGATTATAGACATGTGCTGTCTCCCAAATGAGTTGTTTTAAAGTTTTAGCACAAGCACACAATTTACTCATTATAACAGTTGCTTACAAATTTATATTGCTAATTGATATGTAACAGTTTCTTGAAGCTGTAAATCTCACCCCTACTGATTCTCTAATTGTTAAGATGAAGTCATGGAGTAATTTCAGTACAGATATGTAGAGATCAGAGATCAGACAATAACTCCGCAGAGAATCTATTTACATTCTTGATTATCTTGTAAATTGTATTTCTCTGGTAGCTCCCTAAAGAACACTAATTCAAATTCATTGCACATGGCTTCTGTCACTACAAATCCTAAAAAAGTTTCCCATCCATTATTAATTTCTTATTCTCTATAGAGCTGAAACAACCATCCATAGTACAACTACACAGTAGTACATGATTAATTTTGTCATAAAATGTACATTGTTGCCCAGGTACAAATTTACATTTTAATAAATTTCCTAACCACCTAATGGACAGAAAAGATGAATCAAGTTGGCGTGGCTTATTACATCACCTCTCCTAGTTGGAAACATGGAAGCACTTGTCCATTAGCAATGATTTACAAGTATCTCTAAGGCAATGCTAACTATCATATATGATTTAAAAATATAACGGCTGAAGATTGATGCTGTAATGTATGGAGAGAAAATGGGAACTGTCCAGGCAGTCACTGGTATGTCATTTCTTAGTTTTGGAAGCTGCGGGCCCTGTACTTCCTATATAACCATATATATGTATGCCTCTCAAGTCTCTGAGGTGGTTGAAGACTAGATAGCTAGAGTCTCATAGTTAAATTTTGAGTTGTTTAGGAATCAAGAGGGCGTTCTGGATCTAAGAAGATGTTAAAACTGTGAGGAAAGTTAGTATGAAAGCTGAGTTAGATATAGAACTTTAAACTCATGGAGATGGTTAGATAGTAGAATGTTAAAGTCAGGTGCCAAATACAAATGGACTGGACATTGGGAATGTATGCTAAGCCATATAACTCTCATAATTGTGGCCTATTTATTTCTGTTGTTTTGTGGTATATTTATTGTTATAAGAGAGAGAACCATTTGTTGGACTGAAAGGGGGAGCTATTGGGGGGAAAAGGTATACCTTAAACAAAAAAGGGGGAAGAGGATGGGGGGTTGAGGGGAAAGAGGGTGTGAGGGTGGGACTGGAGGGGGGAGTAGGGAGGGGATTGTGATTGAGATGTAACTTGAAGAAATAAAAAATAAATTAAAAAAATATAACAGTCTTTTGTAATTTCTAGTAATGTGCAGAGGTGAATGATTTAATGTACATCTACTCTTTAAATGGAATGCCCCTACTAAGAGTAATTATATAGATATACAATTATATAAGTGAAATTAAGAAATAAAGGTAATTTTATAGTGATCAATATATACTTAAACAGTATTGTACATTATACTATTTAGGAAATCTGAGCCCACATAGGGTCTATATGTAGTATACATGTAAAAGGAACAGACCAGAGAAATTGGGCACTACTCTCATATAATATTAAAACCAATGAAACCATATTCACCAAAATTTTTATTGCAGCAAATGTAATAAATCATATAAAACTATAAGAGTCACTATATGCTTAGTGAAACATAGTTCCTTTTTTAAAAAAAAGACATAATATTCTGCCAGCATGATGCATTTGAAAACTGGAAACTGCATAAACCTTTTCAATCATAACTCAATTATTTAAAGCTATATCAAAATACTTTATCAAACACCAAGCCAAAATGCCCCTACATTAGACAAAAAAAGACATTCATATGACATGGCATTACTAATATTAATTAAGGAGAATCTCAGAAAGGGAAGTAAGAGTATGCATATTTTAGATCTGCCTTGAGCAAAACAGTAAAATGGGAAGACTCCTCCAGGCTCATTTCTAATCTTTTTTTTTCTTAACATGGTCTCTATTTTGAAGATACCAAAGTTCTCAATTCCAACCTCTTTCCTACTAAAATTTACTAGGTGTCAAGATCTCATATAAGAAACTTAGTCCTTACTGAGATTTTAGAATAATGCATCATTTCTTCCAGTGAAATGTACATTTTAAAATAGATGTCAAAGCATGTAATGGAGAGAAAAACCATCAGGGGAAACATCTGAACAATATAACTTTTTGAAACCTTGCCTTTCTGTTGCCTTTCACCACCCTTAGCAAAGAAGGGAATTAAAATGGAATTTGAGAGATGATCCTGGAGTCTAAAAAGACCTTGGGCTTACTCCTTGCTGAAACTAAGAAACTCATTTAAGCACTAAATCTCATTATGAGGGTTGAAGAGCCAGTATTACTGGTCTATATTCTGTATATAAATTGCTCTTAGAACCAAGTTGAGCCCATACCATGCATTCCACAAATGTCAGTTACCATTACTATTGTTGCAGCTGCTATTATCTCCCCTCTCTGTCTCTCTGTTTTGTGGGTTTGAGATTTTGAATCTAAAGTGTGCCAAAAACTCCCTATCAGAAAACTACTACTTAGATTATCCGAAATGAAAGCAATCTATGAAAATGTAATGAGCTTGGTAGAAAATGGGGTTTAGTCTTCTAAATCTGCCTGATGTACACCTGTGTCTAGCCCCTAGCTGTCCTAGCCATGTTGTAGTGACTACCTCCAAACTTTGTTTATTGTGTATTTCCCACCATCTGCGCTTTCGTAAAGTTTATCAAGGATGAACATTTGAGAAAAATGAAGCTACTTAGTTGAAATCATTATTATGAGAAGAACTCTTTGGGTTTGATTAAATATGGTAGATGTATAAAAAATTGTCAAATTATATCCATAGATTATCATTAGAAGAAAGTGGTTGGGTCAAGTTGAGTAGGTTAATGTATCTAGATGTGCTATATTTTCTGAATATGCCACTGACACATCAATCTATGTTTTGTTCAAATACCAAAAACAAAACAAAATAAAACATTCAGAATTGACAATATTAACTGGCTTTACTTTCTATCTTTACGGACTTACACATTCTTCAAAAATTCATGATTAGATACTACACATATTATTGTCTATAGGAGAAATGTGTTTATCCTCAGTTCAACAAAAGAAAAGAAGTCATAAAACATCCTAGACACATTATGTGAAAATAAAGCTGCAAACAAAACTCAAGGCAAACACAGTAGTAGCTATTCTTCTCTAACCAAAAAGCCAAATAAGATTAGAGGTGAGTTAGTGAAGTCCTGAGAAATAGTCCCACTGGGAAAAGTGTGTTTCAATTTTCAGACAAACATGGTAAAATATAAAAGTTTCATTATCTATGGTCAGCAAAACTGTAACCGCCTCTAGGAGACTCATAATTTTAAGCTTTGTGTGTCCCAGTTTGTGTCCCTCTTGTATAGTTAGACCTGGCCTTAAGTTCTCTCAAATTCAACCTGATGGCCTATTTCTCACTTCCTGGAATGTACTGTTAAACACTCATCCCATGACTTCTTGTATTCCAACAACAAAAACTAAGAAATCATTTCTTCAAAATAAGTTCTTGTACACAGTAGCCAATAAGTCAAAATAACCCAAATTTCTAATTGATGAATAGATGTAAAAAACATGACAGGCCCATACAACTGAATGCTGCTAGTCAGCATTAAAAATGAAGCACAAATGCATGCTATAACATAGATATCTCCTTATAATATTACTTCATGTACAAGAAGCCGATTTCTTTTATGGATTTCATTTATATGAAAGGTAAGGAATATACAACTGCATAGAAAATATACAACAAACTGGTAATATCTGGATCTGTTGTTGGGGATTGGTTACAGAACAAAAGAGAAGTGAGAAAAAAAGAAGCACTGGGTAACTTTCTAGGGTGATGAAAATCATCTAAAACTGAAAGTATGCTGACAACTGCACAACTCTTGAGATGATTCCAGCAACCGATGAATTATATAAATCAGGAAGGTGGATTACATGAAATGTAAAGTATATATCAAGAAGTTTTTAAAAAATAATGAAGTTTGGAATTTCAAACTTTATCTATCACAACACTAAACATATATTCACAGTGAAAAACATCTTTTTTTTCCTAATGTAGAGGAATAAACATGTAACCTATGGTGTACACATGCCTGTAGAATTACTTGTACAGACATCCAAAATTTTCACATGATACGTATGTTTGTTCCCTTAAAAAGGCTCCAAATAATCCTAAAAATGCTTAATTTTAGGTTAACCTAAACTGAGCTGTTTTTATTCTAATAGAAATACAACCCAAAGAAACATAATAAGAAAATCGTAGAAAGAATAGTAGAAATAATTAAAAACAATTAAGACATCTTGTTTTTGTCACAGTTCAAATTACAAAGAGTATTTTCCCTCCACTCATTTACATAACACATGTATGTTCCTAGAACTCAGGAGATAGTGACATGTGAAATACTATCCCATACTTTGAAGAGCTCCTATTTGAGTGTGTAGGGCATTGTCTATTTCTGCCACAGTAAGAAACATTAGGCAAATGAAAAATTACTGGGATTCACCAATTACCACTAAAGCTAAAAATACATAGGTAACTTACTTTTAAAATTACCTTTATTTAAGCCGGGCGGTGGTGGCGCACGCCTTTAATCCCAGCACTTGGGAGGCAGAGACAGGCGGATCTTTGTGAGTTCGAGGCCAGCCTGGTCTACAAAGTGAGTCCAGGACAGCCAGGGCTACACAGAGAAACCCTGTCTCGAAAAAATAAAAAAAAATTACCTTTATTTACTAGAAAATTATAGGAGAAGGAACATATATAAATTTATTTGCTTAAGACCTCCAAGTACAGTGGACAAAGTGGTACTTTATGACAACTGACTGGAGACACAGAAGGTTACCTTTTAGTTATTAAAATAAAAATACAAAATGAGTAGTTAGCCATTTCCTGAAGCTACTCAGCTATATAAGAGACACAAGCCAGGAAGCCACATCTAGAACATCAGAAGGCCCTTGGTGTTTTTTCTCTATATACTCTCTTCCAAGAAAGAGTCCTTTCTCCATAGGCTTCTATATCCTCTAAGACCTTCCCCTACAACTCACTGTTCCTCAATCAGGACTTATCTCATAAAACTCCAGACCTGTTTTTTCAACATTCTCCCAGATGGCTCCATTAGCCACTGGCTCTATGAATTGGAACTTGCTCATGAGAAAGCCACACAAGGTGGATATTCTGCTTTAAAAATTCAGTGCCAGTAAAAGAAATAGCTTCCTGAAGTAGCATTGCACAGTATCATACAATAGCTACATATACTGTAAATTCATATTTACATATTTCTTAAAGCTACATTTGCATTCCTGTTACAAAGTAAAGGGTCAGAAAAAAAAGTCTTCCACTGTGTTGACTACACATGTTAAAACCATGACCAGGAGATACGTGACTCTAGAAGAGGCCATTCCATGTAAATACTTCTTTTAAAAAAATGCACTATTCTCAGGACAGAAACAAAAGTTGCCTTCCTTGGCAAACACCTTTCAAAAGCTAACCAATGAACACGTATGAATTTCCTGACAGTAAGTATACTGTATCAAAGTATTGGTGGAATCTTTTGATTGTGGTTTTACCAAAAACCCAGATTATTCTGAACAGCAGTCCACAAAATGGATGCAAAGAATTTTCTATATACACTGGGGATGACTTCACATGTTCCTTTGCATTTGATGGACTCATCACTGAGGACTCTGGGTTTATACAGCAATGGCCTCAGTGTACTAGCACATACACAGGCTTTATGTACAGGCCCCCATGGTAACTAATCCCTCTGATCTCCCCAGAAAAGACAAAGGGCAGACTTCCAAACTCACAATAGAAAGCTAACCATCCCTATCTTCGGTTGGTTTATCACAGACTTGAATTTCTTTATCAAGGTGTGTTTCATATAGCATTACAATTGAGTTTGAGGTTTCCCCTTGTTGGGTTTCTCCAACATTTCATATTAAATGTTGGTGAGTACACTATCTAATAATTATATCTAGTATAACACTGGTTAAGAGTTCAGCACCATCAGAGTATGAATCCATATAGTAGCTGTATGTAGTATCTTTAACTGTAGTGTCTATCTACCAAATCTTTTGGATACAGGGTTGTAAGGATTAAATAAAATAGTACATGAACACAGAACGGGTCCTATTCATAGCAAGTATTCAAAAGACAGCTATTAATTTTTTGTTATCAAAATCCAGGAAAATTATAATGTTTCCTTAATATATTCCATACTTCCTTCATCTAAGACTGTAAAAATGTTTCTTCTGACTTACCTGGCTACAGGGAAGATTCAACGTCATCTGAAGCTCAATCAAGGTCCTCCCTAGTGTGCTCATTCAGACCACAGGAACCAGATTGCTACCACTTTTAAAACTATTCCCTTTTGGAAAATGAACACATTTATATAAATGTCCTTGAATAGCAAGGATTTAGTAGACCAGATACATTCTATGTCCTGCCCCTTTGCAAGCAGAAGTTTTTCCTGTGTGCGGTGTTATTTTTTATTTCCACAACATCATCTACCATTTTCCACTGTACCCTCAATTCTTCCTTTTACTTTCTTCCCTGGCTTCATTCCTTAGGTGATTTTCCAACTTTGCTGTCCCTCTCTCACACCCTCATTCAGAGGCAGGCCATCCTTCTGTGCACTGTCTCACTATAGGCCTACTCTGTGGCTGTAGCTCTCTGCTTGCAACTGCTTTTTTCCCCCCTTCTATCTTCCTTTCCTCAACAGTGAAAAAAAAAACAAAAACAAAAAACAAAAACAACAAAACTAAACCAAAACAAACAAAAAACCTCCAAACAACAAAAACATGCCTTCTCTGCTCAGCTGCATACAGAATAAAAGCCAAACTCCTTAATGTGACTTACTAAGTCCTTTATAAGGTAGTCTCCACCTTGCATTCCACTATGCTTAGCTCCTCATTCTATATTATGCATGATTTGTAGTTCTATCAGTCAGGAAAATTCATCCTTTTCCTGTTTTAGCCCAGGAAACTGTTGTTGTTAAGCTGATACTCTTTGCAGAGATCTCTTCAGTCTCTCAGACAAAATTTATTATTGACACTGGTGCTCATCCAGAGTACCTATTTGTCTAGATTTTAATTGCTCATATTTCAATTTTAATTTAAGTACTGTGCTTCAGAGGGTAAGAAAATTATTCACCTTTGAAGTCTCACATTAAGTGAAATGAAATTCAGGTAGTAACTTTGGAATTAAATGAAATGTAATGCTTGGATCTATAGAGTAACTAAAGAAAGTCAAGATCATATTCTATTCTTGCAGGATGGTCTAGTAATGAAGTCCACAAGGACATTGGGTAGGTGGGGGTCTTACTGAAAACATCTAACAAAGGAAATAGGATTATAAGTATGAGCTTTTATCCAGCCTGTCTCAGAGATCACCAGAGGGTTATCAGTTTTTTCTATAGAATGAAGCAGTCTGTGTGATTTTCCAATCTCCTATGCCAAGATTCTAAGTACATCAGAAAACCATTTGACTGTTATTCGGATTTCTGTGATGTTAGAGTCTTAGACTTAAGATCATGAAATGCAGTGACCACTTTACTCTTAAAGAACATGTAGTCCCTATTTTCATAGGTTTACTATTTGCATGTAAATGCCACACTTTAAAGCAACTTGAATACATTTACTATAGTAAGTCAATTTAAAAAGAGATAATTAGGAGAAAGAAAAATAAGCAGTTATTCTTGGTTATTCATTCACTTCTATGAAACAGATGCCCCAAACCAGTTCCCTCTGATTTTGATTAACTTGGAATAAACTGAAGAACATTAGTTATGGTAGTGTGAGTTATAACTGAACCTCTGATTCGTTGGGACTCTACCTCTGATTCATAGACATCTCCTCTCTGCCTAAATAATGTTGTGATGGTTGACCCAATTCTAACACAGCTTTTGAGATACAGTGTTTGGCCTTCAGCTTTTCATCATCTTTGCCATAAAAGGTCATGACTGTTTGATTTATGGAGTTAAACTGGCTCCCTTTATCCAAAAAAGGTCCTGTAGCCCTCTGTTTTGTAGCCTATGTTGCTAGGCAACACAAATGCCTCATTTCATTAACCTTCTTATATACAGTGCTAACTTGAACAAATGCAAAAATCAGTCTCTAGTTTCCAGTGGCATCAACTGGACATTTCAAGATTCTCTCTTTGATGTTCCCCTTGTCTTCTTTCCTTGAACTAAATTCCTCACCTACCACATTTAAGAAAGATCACAAAGGGATTCTTTCTCCCATTCAAAGCCAGGCCTTCTCTTGTACCCTGGTGCCCTTTAATCTCTCCTTCTCTCTACTGCGTTTTCTGAGAAAATGTTCTCATTCACAAGCCCTCCTCTCATCTTCTGGCACATTTTTCAAACATATAAAAAGTAGTTAGAAATTTTTAAGTAAAAAGAAAAACCTAATCAGCAGTGTATGGCCATATGTAAAATAATCCCAGCAACAAATGTATTTGTAAATATTTGCATATGTAAAAACTCTTTATAACTATGAATTATTAATATTACCGCTTTTTTCTTTTTAACTACATTCATGTTTGTATGTCCTCTAAAGATGAATTTTAAATATGCAAATATTTACAAATATATTTGTGGCTGGAATTATTTTACATATTTTGACAAAGTCTTTCTTTTTTATTGAATACTATGTAGAAAAAGTCAGAGAAAAGAAACTCTAATAGTAGTTCTCTTTCTTAACGAGTGCTGGCATTTACACAAGAGGATGACACCAGGACCGTGAACTTGATTGCTGCTATACTGCATTTGTTATTTTCTAACTTTGTAGCTCCTGAATGTCCTTCACATATACCACTGAGAATTCATGTTTGAGATATCCTTGAATTATCAACTCCATGTGCAAAAATCTATCTTTTGGCTGTACACCTGTCAGACTTGGGAATCCTTCCAGTATTCCCTAGAGCTGTTGAACCACCAAGTCAATTGTCAATCTGAGATATGAGTTCTACTAATCCCCTGAGATATTAGCTCTACCTGTCCCTTGAAATATCACTGAAATTGGGTCTGTCTCCCCATTCTTACTACCTACTTAAGACCTTAATCATCTCTTGCATGAGCTCCAGTATATCCTAAACATGCTTTCCTACTTCCTCATGGGTTTTTTGAAATTCACTCATCACAAAGCTATAGGAATCTCAATGTATATGCATAAATTTTACATACACACAAAACATGGACCTAAATGCAAATCTAAAGGCCTCAATCCTAGCTGACACTCTGGAATGCTCCCTATTTCTCTTAGGGTGCTCTTGTTGTGATAATGCTCCATGCCCAAAAGCCACTTAAGGAATAAAGGGCTTATTTTGTTTATACTTTCACATCACAGTCAGTTATGTAAGGGAATCAGGACAGGAATTCATACAGGGCAGGAACCTAGAGTCAGGTACTAAAGCAGAGGCTGTGGAGGAATGCTGCTTACTGGCTTGTTTTCCATTGATCATCTTGCTTTATTATAATACCCAGGGCAACCGGTAATGGGGTGTGGCACCATCCAAAGTGAGCTGGAGCCTCCCAAATCAATCATTAGTTGATACAGATCCTCACAGACTTGTCCTCCAGGACAATCCTATGAAGACATTTTTTTATTTAAGATTCCCTCTTCTCAGGTATGCTAAGGTTTGTGTTAAGCTGACAGAAACCAACCAGTACACTATCCTAAGTAAGAAGACCAGAACTCCTCAGTGAGCACCATGCTTTTTTCTTGCAAGACCTTGCACACCAAACAGCCTCACTGACACCCTTTCTTTGCCTTGTTTTAAGATTGGGTCTCACTATGTAGACTTGGCTGACCTAGGACACACTCTAAAGATCAGGCTAGCCTCAAACTCACAGACATCTACCCGTCTCTCTCTCCTAAGTGTTGGTATTAAAGATGTATGCCACTACACCTGGCTACAATGTAGTTTTTACAAATACTTTATGTCATTCTTCCTAGTACTTTGGCTTATTCATCTCTGGCTGCCGACCCCCAGCTTTTGACCCCCAATTTTACTCCTTCAGTTTGGCCATTTATCATCACTTTGGACTCACAAATACATCAAAGCAAAACCATGGACTAGAGATGTCTGAGTCTATGAAGATGTATAGCAATGAAGACAGGACCCAAACACATTAGCTCTCTTATAAGGTACATGATTTCCAAGCTCTTACAAGGCCAATGATTCCAAGCTAGCTCAAATCAGTGATAAAATAACCAATCTAAAATTTCTTGGAATATAATATAATCTTGTGTGAATCTTAGAAGAATGAAAAGAAATGAGAGAAAACCAAATCAAAGCTGTAAAGGCTTGGTTGCCCAAGAACTGAAGCCTATGAAGATACTGAGTAGGTACTACAAATCTACTGAATCCCACATTGCCATAGAATGTGAAACAATTTCAACTGTCTTTCAACTTGACAGGTAATAAGATTCATATTTGTTTGTATTTTAGATTTCAGAACAATCTAACAAATTTACTGTGCAGACAGTAAAAGGGCAAGAAACCTTTGCCTCAGATAAAGGCCATTCTTTCATTGCTAAGATCATACTTGGACTTCAAGGCAAAGACTGGGTCATTTAATACAGAAAATATGCTAGAATTTGGCAAGTAGAGATTTAAGTCAGCAGACAACAGACTATAAATGTATTCAAGCAAATGGTAAACTATGAGTTTTGGGTTTACAATGTGGAACAAACTTCCAATATTCAACTGGCTTCTGCTAAATAAAGACAAACCTCAATTATCTGTGGTACTCAGTGACAGACATAATGCAGAAATGAAATATGAATGATGGGTTAAAGCTAACTAGTGTTACCAGTGGCCTAAACTTCTGAGAGACACAATCAGAAAAATCCAAGGACATTTAGCTTTATTCTTATCTTTACAGGAAAAACTATGAATCAGAGGGTGCTAATGGGAGAGACACTTAGAGCCTGGGATTTGGAAAAATAGAGATTTTTAAAATTCTAAGTTTATGACAAAGCAATGCTTGGTACTAATCAAGGCATGGAAAAGTATTTTGAAAAATTAACAGAAAAAATAATAAAACCTCAATTAAAAGTTTTCCTCCATGAGGTTAAGTTTGTAAAATATTTGTTTTAAAACCACATGCATTTTAAAGCCAAAATCAATTCAGATCCATTTCAATTCATTTATTCATTAATTTATTCAACAAACATTTATTGAATGCTATGTATAAGGAATGGGAGAAAAGGAATTCTAGTGGCAGAGATAAGATATCCCCGAGACATGTCTAGAATAGGCGCCTTGTATTTTCCCAGGGCATTGGACTAGGAAAATTGTGAATAAGAATAATAGACTTCAATAACATATATAGTTAGGAATGGAAGTCTCCAAAAAGCTTTCCTTTGTTAACTGAAATTTGGCATGATTCACAGTTGTAGAATAAGGACATAAAATATCCACAGATGTACACTAAATATACACAGATAGTTAAATATAGTAAAAGTCTACTTCCAAAACATTTAGTGCAATCTTAATTTTAAATATCCTTCCCCAATTTCTCTACAAGTTCGCTCATATTTGTCATTTTTGTAGTCTACTTCTGTCTTGGGAAATATCCAGGCTGGCAGGAACAGAGAAAAGACATCTAGCGATTTCCCAGGCTTTCTTAGGGAAGGAAATGACAAATAAAGGCTTTTAAAGCAACACCCAATTCAAAGGTCATAGAAGCAGAATGGCCCTGAACCTCTTTCATAAAACCTCCAAGACAGAACAGGACAGAAGAGAGAAAATGAGGCAGGGGAGGCTGTTACCAGGAGGGGAGTCTGGAGAGCCATTTCTTCAAGATTTCAGCAGGAGGTGAAAATAGAAACTAAGTAGAAGAAAAGGCTTCTTGTGACCTTTTCAAGATAACCTCCAGAATGATTCACATAATGGCAGAGGCCTCGTCTTGAAGCACTAAGTAGTCCTGCTATATAATCTTTCTTTCAGAGAACAAACCATCCCATTTTCAACGACAATCCTGGATATATTTCAGGGTAAAGTGGTTGAACTGGTTTATTCAGGGACATTTGTTCTTTATATTCTCTCAAGGTAAGGCATATTCTGGGGAAAAAACCCTGTTTCTATGTAGTTGACATTTACATAGAATGACTCTTTATTCTCCGATCCAAGGTAGAGTTGGCTATTTTGAATGTGAAAAAAATAAACCTGGTATGAATGTATGTCTACCACTGGCTGGCTGTGAAATCTGGGGCAAGCTATTTGAACCTCTCTCAGCCTATGCTTTCTCATCTAAAGAAAGGAGATATGTACTTCTTTGTACAACTTTTAGAAAGATTAAATGATCTAAAATATATTAAAGTGCTTTCAAAATGAGAAGCTGCTAGTGTTTCTCAGTGGTAAAGTGGGTTCTTAGCATACATGAGGTCATGGATTAAGTTCAAAGTACCAGAAACAGTGCTCTGAAAATGATAAAATGGTACATAAATGAGCATTATCAGTATTCTTTCCCAACATCCATTGACCTGGTCACCATTGGAGCATGTGCAACCCACCAACAAGACATGGGTCCTGACTAATGAGCTAAAAGGTATATTAAACAATGGTATTGATCATATAGTAAAAATATACTTACTCTTCAGCTACATCCAATTGTGTTTATAGGAAAATCCTAATATTTTCCTCCCATTTGACTTTGAGAAAGATTTGATATGATAGTAATAAGTAGTTATTATTACTAATTATTATTAGTGACTGTTCTCAATAAAATAGAAGAAAAGGTATGTTTTCATTTCTTTTTGTTGTTGTTTTGAGACAGGGTTTCTCTGTGTAGCCCTGACTGTCCTGGACTCACTTTGTAGACCAGGCTGGCCTTGAACTCACAGAGATCCATCATTTCTTTTTTTTTTTTTTTTTGGTTTTTCGAGACAGGGTTTCTCTGTTTAACAGCTCTGGCTGTCCTGGACTCGCTTTGTAGACCAGGCTGGCCTCGAACTCGCAAAGATCCGCCTGCCTCTGCCTCCCAAGTGCTGGGATTAAAGGCGTGCGCCACCACCGCCCGGCTGATCCATCATTTCTACTTTTACAAATACAGCTGAGAAAATAAAGAGTATATTATTGTCCTCTCAACAAATATACAATATTATATCTTTATAGGTAGGTGGTCATATGATCTCTTTGCTATATTCTCGTGTTTATATTATTTAAACATATTTTATATACGTGTGTGTGTGTGTGTGTGTGTGTGTTTCACCAAACACTTCCTAGGTAGTAAAAGATTATCACCATGGTAGGTAGAACTATAGGAATAAGGTGTTGATCATGGAATGGCCACAATGCATTTGAAGGAGTATAGACAGTGAAGGGTAAAAGGGCAAACTGTCAAGGAGTTCTGTGGGCAAAGACTAAAGCGATACAGGCTGAGAACAAGCTTCAACGTGACCCAGAAAGTAGATGAAAACAAATAAAAATACTGGCTACAACAGGTCAGTACAGAAGAAGGTGAAGTTGACAAAGCAAGTTGAGAGAAAACAGTGGAAGAGCTGAATGTTCTGCTTAGAAGCTGTGTGTTCTCTCCAGATCCAGAAATCCAACAAAAAAAGAATGCCATGGTAGGTCTGGGTTCTGGGAAGATATACTAGTCAGTGCAGAGCATTTATTGAGAAAATGGGCAAGGAACTAATGGGAAGCCAAGTTGATAAAGAGCTAGGGTCAAAGGTGAGAGCTATGAAGAGCTGAAAGGCTGGTAGTGGCAGCAGAAGGGACTGGATGAATGGTAGGCTGCTTTTTCATGCTGAGGTGACAGTCTCCCTCAGGGCATTGGTTCCCAAACACAGTCTAGATTAAGAGGTCTTGCTGCCTTAGGCTAACCAAAAGAGATGAAAGTACTTAAGATCTACAAATTTGAGCAGTGTGACCTTTAAAGACTTGCCTGGTAGCAGTGCCTGTAGAAGGCCGAACTGTGATTACAGGTGATTATGTAAAAAATTTCCCTTAACCAAGGTACCTGTGACATAATAAATGTAATACAAAAGAAAAAGGCCAATGATTTATATTATCCTGATACCACACAATATTCCAGATTCTTACAATTTTTCTACTCTATAGTCATCATGAATTTTCTCTTGGCTTTTCCTTTTCAACAATTTCTGATGTTTTCATATTGAACTTTTTTTTTAACAGGTGAAGGCTAAGAACTGAAATTGTCTACCTAATCTACCATAAAGATGAATAAAAGTAGCAATTTCTGTACTTGGTGATGAAAAATAAGAGGAAATACTGTTCCCAAATATGAACAAGTCAGTGAATCTACTTCCTTAAATGCCTGTGGCAATATGGCCAAACCCATGGAAAATTTATATAATCATAAATTAAATTAGTTGCTTTTTTTTCTTAAATTCTATTCTCAAATACATAAATATCAAAATCTATGGAACACATGCAACAAACCCAATACCCCTATTAGCATTAATCCCTTTGCAACTAAATAGGAGTTCTTAATCATGCTATATGGCACTCATTTTCTTCTTTCATACCAAAAAATAAAAGTGAATCTGCAAAAGGAGCTAAACACATTATTTTAGCAAACAGACATCGAATGACTAAGTGAAGATTCCTGGCACTTTTCTCTGTGTGCAAGTGTATGCACTCTGCTTACCAATGATAAAGCTACAAAGAAAACTCACCTGTTTTCTTCCTCAAGATCTGCTAGGATTCTCTCTAGCTCCCCTCTTTCCTCACTCTCTAAGGAAATCAAGATCTGGGCAGGACTACGAGGCTGGCTCAGGGGGGAGTCCTGGTTCAAACTTTGGCAGTAATGCTGGATTAACAAATGTTCATCATCTCTGGAAAATAAAATCAAAGGTTTTGGTTTTTCCACCCCCCTTATTTTGTTTTTGGGTCAGGGACTCAGGTGTGTATTTGAAAATAGAAACATTTCTTTGCTCTCAACAATTAGTCAGACCTCCTGTTCCCCTATTCGAAAGACAGTTATGGAACTATGGTTGTGGTCTACTACACTCTTGATGGACAATTTAAAGTGACTAATTTTCAAAAATCCACATGAAACTCACTGGCCTATTTACAAAGATAAATGAAAGGTAGAATTAAAGAAATGCTGGGAGTCTATATTAACAGGTTAGTCTGTTATTAATAAATATTTAAAAATAAAACAATGGCCATTTAACGTTTTTGCTACTAAGCCTGTCAAGATAACCTGTTCATTAGCCATGCTACTGATACTGATTGGGCAGGAAGGAGGGAAATGTAGTTCTTAAAATAGTAAATATTATCTTTTTTTTTAATAATTTATTTTTTATTTCTTCAAGTTACATCTCAATCACAATTCCCTCCCTACTCCCCCCTCCAGTCCCACCCTTCCACCCTCCTCCCCCTCAGCCCCACCATCCTCTTCCCTTCTTTTTTTTTTTTTTTAGTTTAAGGTATTTATTTTTCCCCCCAACAGCTCTCCCTTTCAGTCCAAATAATGGTTCTTTTTCTTATAACTATAAATACAATACAAAACAACAGAAATAAATAGGCCGCGATTATAAGAGTTATATGGCTTAGCATACATTCCCAATGTCCAGTCCATATGTATTTGGCACCTGACTTTAACATTCTACTATCTAACCATCTCCATGAGTTTAAAGTTCTATATCTAACTCAGCTTTCATACTAACTCGCCTCATAATTTTAAAAATATCTTCTTAGATCCAGAACACCCTCTTTATTCCTAAACAACTCAAAATTTAATTATGAGACCTTAAATGGAAGGCAAGAACCAGAAAGTGCTGCTTCAGCCAGCTAATTTTAACTTCTAGATTTCAGAAGTGGGATGATAACAATAATTAGCCTGTGGATAAATGGTTGTTTTAATTACTGTTTAGATAGAAACACAAAAATTAAGTGGGGGTGTGTGTGTGGAGACATTAAGGTGACTGATTAAAAGAGGACAAGAACAACACATTCCTCACTAAATCTAAAGCAATGTTTTTTTTTTTTGGGGGGGTGGCATATTCTGAAAGGCAACTGTAGTCTCCTGGAAAATAGGAACTTTTTAATAATGCTCAGGAGAAATTACTTTCAGAATAAAGTGTTCTAAGTTTTTGAAAACTTCACTTTACCTCCATGTTCTAGGAACTCCATTTCATTTTTAGTGAGAGAGTAAAACTTTTCGTTTCTGGTTACATTTCATTAAGATGATACTTGTATACTCCCTTTTGCACACCCATTTAATCTTGTTTTTAAAGTGGGAACTTCTGTATAGCCCAGACTGGCCTCAAACTCACAGTCCTCCTGCCTTAGCCTCCTGAGTGCTGGGATTACAGGCATGTGCTTTCATGCCTAGCATGCCACATCCAACTAATTCTTAGTTTTAGAATATCAGGTCCTTTGGAAAATATACTCAAGGCTTCCTTCCATTTTTGGTCCATAAAAACAGGTAAGTGGTGGAGGTGTGATAAATTAACTAATTATTGGGGAGCTGGGATATATCTCAGCAGGTGAGTATGTGCCTAGCATGCATAAGGCCCTGAGATCAATCATTATCATCACAAAAATAATGACAATAATGAATATTACCATTATTATTGGCATTAAAAACATTTAAATGAAATCAGCTGATCTATCAAAACTGCTCCTAAAATTATATATTTTCTCAAACAACAGAGTGAAAATGGATTGCATGTCCTCAGAATGAGCTAAAGCTGAATTTCGTTGTAAAATAAAACAATCATAGCTTTATCACATACCTAATTTATTATTCCCCGCCTCAAATTTTGAAATTTTATTATTAGAAATTCCCATATTTAACTGTAATTTATAATTGTAATTAAGCTTTTCTTCCTATTTTCCTTCGCAGTCCATGACTGCCAGAGACTGTCATATGGATACAATCTGAATTAATATGAAAGTGTTAGAACATCTAATATCAAAATGAGGGAGCCAAAGAAGCAAATCATTCAAGCCATTACAGTGAGTTGGTTCTTTAGCTACTCACTTCCTGTTGGAAGGTCACATAATGGCATCACAGCTTTAATTGGGAAAAGGATATCTGTTTGAAGTAAAAGGCTGAGTGTGGACTTCTCTCTCATTACATTGATCTCCTCTATATACTAGATGACATGGCATCCAATAATGATATAGAAATCCCACTTTAAGACAATTTCCTTTGGCTTAACCATTTTCTAACCTGAGCAAGACTCTGGGTTCTCACAAACTACACAGGATAACTTTACCATGCTTCCATTTACCTATTCTCCACAATAAGATGTTAAACCATTATCTTACAATGTCTTACCAAACTAAAAGTATCACTGCACTTTGACTAAATTTCTATTCTCCACATTATTTGATCATTTAGTGGATCCTCTGTTTCCTCCATACCATCACTTCTCTCCCTCACTAGTCAACATACACTTGGATCATAGTAATGTTCCTCTGTGTTCTGTACTAGGAGCACTGCCTTAACCTGTTGATGATGCCTCTGTTTTAGTGCCAAGTGGGTTCTTGGACATTTGTAACAGTAATACTTCTCATTCTTACAGTATGACCAAGTTGCCTTATCACCCCATTGACAAACTGAGACCTGCATTTGTCTTCCCTCAACTGAGAAACCTTCACAAAACTGCCTTACTATATGTACCTCGTAATGATGCTAAAACACACCAATCCAATGAAGAAAAATGCCAACCTACCAGTATATGGGAACAGCACTTCTATATCAAGATCTTATTTCACTTTCCATGAATGGAGGAAATTCTACTTAATTATTACTTTCAAATATAATATTATTCTTTATTCCAGTGTGGCCAAAGTAATATAAGAATTTGGACTTAGCAATTTGTAATCATATGACATTAAATAAATGGAAATAAGGTAAAAAAGTTGCTACTCTGGATTAATGCTTGTATTTGTATGAGCTCATTCTGTGCCAAGTTTTTAAGAATTATAGAAAAAAGCCAACGAATGGCTCTTTGAAAGATCAAATGACTATGATGCTAATTACTATATCCTGTACTATCCTACCTCTAAATCCGTTAAAGCAATTTCATCGTCAGGAACATTTTGTAAAAAGAGATGGGATACTTACATGCTCTCATTAGGAGAGATGCTATCATTTAGATAAGATCCATTGCTGTTTTCCATTTCTGCTAGCCTGATAAAAAACGCAAAAGCTCATTAAAACTTATGTGATTTCTTAGAATCTATGCAAGACCTAAGTGAACATTCCTGAAAACTAAAGAGTAACTCATGGGAAAAGGAGAAAGAAATCTTTCAAATCAAAGGATGTGTGTGTTGTCTTAACCAGGTGAAGCAGCTAGCTGGTAGTTTTGCATTTTTAATATAAAAACTATGGTAATCTGTATTTTGTTGCTTTTTCATTTGGAATTTTTCGACCCACAGGTCAATCTTCCTTTCACTAATAACAAGTCTTTGTTTTCAGAAGAAAGTCTTCCCTAAGAACAAATCTACACCTTACACTACCCCTTGTCTTTTAAGACAATTAATGCCTTTCACTGATGATAGACGTATATAGCTAATTAATGCTTGCCACAACTGATGAGCTTGTCCAGAAGTCAGGATGTTGATAAAGGATGAACTCACAGTAAGCATTCTATGTGTTCTGCCACCAATTTAATAATAAAGAATTTTGACAACCAGAAAAACTTGAATAGACTTATTTAACAAGCACAAGATATAATTAGTAGTTCGGTGTTTAGGTATAAAAGTTATCTCAAATACAAAGAAGGTGGTACAGGAAGGTCCAAGGGTTAAGAAAGTTATCGTGTTAAAGTATATCATGAAAATGAAACACAAATAAAAGCCCAGTGTTTTCACATTGTTTAGGTAACACAGTATTATTTCTTCACAGATTCATATCTAAGCTAGTAGTTATTTAAGGAGGTTAGGGCACTTGTGAGCCAATTTAGCAAATGTGTTCAGAATATAAATGCAATAACACTACCAGAAATTTTGAAAGACCAGGGCTAATAAGATTGTTCTGGGTCCATGCTGTTGTTGATGTCCAAAACCTACATGCAGTAGAATGGCATGCACGTTAGAGGGCAAGTTGATTAGTAGAAATCAGAAAAGATTGAGGAAGAAAGAAAATATTTGTTTAAAGTTATTATAGGTTAGATTTCCTTGGTTAGTTTTTTCAATCAATATTTGCCTGGCATTCAACTAGTCTCATACCTGCTAGCATAATGTTCAATGCGTGAATGAGTATCATCATGTGAAAGCTGGGGGGACGAGGCAGGCCTATAAGGCAGAAAATGTGATTAGTCATAGATACCACCCATTAATGGAGAAAAAGACCCCACCGCACACTTATGTTATATACATGGCCTAGAATGACTTTATTCCAAGTCTATGGATAATGCACATGTAGGTGCTCCTGTATAGCATCAATTATTTTAAATCAAGATTTCAGAGATGATTTCTGATTTTCTTAAAAGCCATAAAGATAAAAGAAAAATTTCTCTAGAATGTTTCAATTAAACAAAAGCATGGGTGGAATAGTCTACATAGCATTACACCCTCTTAGCTTATAAATTTTCATATAATAGAGTTCTGAGATTGTCTTAGTACTATGTGGTTTAAAACTGCAAATAGCTTACACATATCTATGACATTAATTAGTATCTCTGGGTTGAATAGAAACTATGTTTCCTTAGTACATTTACAGTCAATAATTTTAGTTCTAATGAGGCTACTCCATTCTAATACTTCTTAAAATCCCATGTATTACAATATTGACAGAAGAAATCTATCTACTAATTTAATAGCAGTATTATGCTAGAATTTTATAGAAAAAATAGAATGACTCAACACCATATAAATGTTTTGATAAATAATTATATTCAGTAAGATGTCATGGTAGCTACAATAATTCTTGCTTAGGGTAGTGTACTTGCAAATACATATGGAAAACAAGAGGAATAGGCATGAGTGCTCTGTAGGAAAATAAAACATACATTTTCTTTATTGCACAGGCTACAATTTTTGGTAAGGTTAGTTTTTCTTCTTACTTCATATCTGATCCACTCATTATTTTAGACACTTTTATTTTTTGGGATTAACCTTACAAAAAATTGTTCCAAAAACCAGTATGGACTTGTGCTTTTTGTTTTATTGGAATACTATAAAAGGTCTCTGCCACTCTCTCCTGACAGAGAATAGACTTATTCAAAGAAAAGCATGAATCCAAAATTCAGCAGTAACATACTCAGGACTCTTGTTTAGCCTAATACCCAAACAGCATTCAATGACTCTGTCTGCTATGAAGAGGAAAATGTTTGATTTTTCTTCTTATATTTATGTACGTATAAAAAAAGAAGATGAATGGATACCTACTGCTAGGTTTGCATAGAAATGTGCTGGAAATGTCTACTTTTAAACAAAGAAACATTGTGGTAAGATAATCACAACACACTAAAACAAACAAAGAGGGTACTGGAAGCCTTCCTTGAGAGATAAAGGTCTTACCATATTGTGTAGGTCAAGTGTAAAATATGAGACCTGTGTTGTCTAGGTCAAGTGTAAAATACATTTGCATTTTCATGTGAAAACAAAAGAGACCACTATTCAACTTAATAGGCAGATCCAAAGATTACCATGTGAATCTTTAGTACATTTTTTGGAGCGTTAATCTGCTCATTGTATAGAATCTTGGATTAGTCTATTATTAGAGAGGTTTGTTTTGAAATCTTTACTGTAGATAAAGACAATGTAATGCTTGGATTATTTGGCTTGTAAGTATTATCTTCTGAAATAGAGCAGTCCTTCAATTATATATTTCTATAGGTTAAAGCTGACCATTGAGGAAAATATATATTAGTAGTATTTTCCATTAGAATAGTTGCTACAGTGTCAGTGTACATAAAAAGAAAGCAAGCACAAGACCTTGGAGCAAAACTACACCAGGAGGAGTAGGCATGTAAATCCAAAGTACTTTAATGCAATCTTACACAAAAGTCTGATAAAGAGCTTTAATTCTTATCCTCAAGGATAATTTCGTGTTATTTTTCTATTAATGTACATCACCTACTATAGCATGCATAAGGACAAGAACTTGTAATGATTAGAATTCTGAACAGGTATAAGAGGCACTTGCTAAACCAGAAATCAAGCCAAAAGAAGGTGCTGGTCAGAGAGGAAGATTTTCAAAAGCAAGAATTAGTAAATATCACTCCAAAAATAAGACCTAAGTATAAAGCCTGCAAAACCACTTCCAAACGAAGATAATAATATGGCTCCCACTTCCAGCTTTGTAAATACAGAGCAATATACCAATTAGGATCATTTCCAATTATCCCTAAGAATCCATTTGGCCAATGGCATCTTAGACACCACCATTTTGTCTCTCGTGGAAATTCCATATGGAAATTCTCATGCATGGAGTTTAAAAAGAAGAGGAGATCCAAGAACACTGTTGGCATGCCTTGCTTGTGGATAAACAAAATGGAAGGCTTAGGCTAGATTCAGTTTAAAATCATATGACAGACACAGGGAAACAAGGGTTTTGTCTATGAAAAAAAACAAAAGATCTGTATCTCTACAAGCTTTCTAAGTCAGTGTTCCACATGAAATAGATTAAATACCACCATTACCATAGGATTTGTTACTATCAAATAAATTTTTACAAACTAAAACACATTAGTACCTAATTTTTCTGCTTGAATAGGACAGCTTTACAATAGATTTTTCTATTTTACTAGAAAATTATGAGTAAAAACTAATACAATTATAGTATTAAAGTACAGACTACCCTGCTGGGTTTGCTTTCTTCCTCCAAATTTGAACTTTCCTCTCTTTCTGAATAATCTAGCCAACCTTTCCTAAAAAGGCAACCCAAGAGTATGCTTCAGTCATTAGAGAAGATATTTTAATAAAGAACGTCATTGGTTTTTAAAGTGTTTCAAAGTTTAAGAAAAACACGCTCTACTTAAAGGAGCTACTTTAATCTGAGTGTGATCTCTTTCATGGAACTGTTTCCTGTTACTTTTAGTCAAGTATTTAAAAAATGTCTTCTGAATCCTCATCCTTTGGACTTCTCCCCTGGTTAAACTTTCTCTAACATAGAATAATCTATCTACTTGGCCATCTCAGGACTTCAGTATATCAAATTTCAAATATTCATATTTATGAAGACTTTCATCATAAAAGAGACATAACTGAATCTAGTAACTTCTCAAGTTGTTTAAGCATTAGGAATAAAGAAAAGACACAATGCACTATTTGTAAATATATATCTCAAAATTAAATGACACAATAATGTGAGGCTAAAGAGGAAAAAGAAATCTTCTACTTCCTTTGGCTAGTAAAGGTCTAAAATACATCTCAATTAATACCTTATATTTGTCTCTGTATCTTTTTAGTTAAATTCTATGGTGAGATAATATAAAAATCAAATAAATTAAAATCTTACATAAGCCACTCTTTCAAGTTAGTTATTTGCCCGTTGATATAGGATAGGGCTATCAAACTTTACATACTTTGATAAAGTATACCTTAAGACACCACAACTTTTATGAAAATGCTATGCAACTTTTATGTAGACATATTTTTTTGCTAATGCAGACATTGAAGATCTCTAAAAGATCTCACAGATTTTATTGTTGAAAGTGGTCTCCATGAGCCGGGCATGGTGGCACACGCCTTTAACCCCAGCACTTGGGAAGCAGAGGCAGGCGGATCATTGTGAGTTCGAGGTCAGCCTGGTATACAAAGCGAGTCCAGGACAGCCAGAGCTGTTACACAGAGAAACCCTGTCTCTAAAAATAAAAAAATAAATAAATAAAAAGAAAGAGGTGTCCCTATGGTACTCAAAATGGTATCAAACTCCTGGACTCACTCAAGCAATCCTCCTGCCTCAGCTTCTTAAATAGCTAGGACTGGTTGCACTTACTATAATACTTAGCTCCAAAATAGTTCTCTACTAATAAAAACTGAAACAAATCATTTCTGTATTATTATCTAATATTACTAGTACTAATAAACACCAGTAGTAATATCAGACTATAGTATACTCCTTCCATACTTAAAGATATAACTCTCTAAACAGTATTTTAGAGAGGATATAAAAATGAGTTTAGCTCATAAGTCAAAACCCACATTTGTGAAAAAATTGTCAAACAGCATGGTATAACCTAATTTTTAAAAACATCCACATACTTCACTTAAATTAGTCTACCAAACTCAGTGTCATACTGTAATATAGTTCCTGTTGATTTTTAGTTGTCTAGCTATAACTGTTTGTAAGGAATATATCATTACCCTTCTGAATGTCTTCATGCATTATATGTCAAGAAATACGGCTTTCAAATGCTATTATCCAAATAGGAGACTCTTTCTTGCCTATATTTGAAGGAATATCTAAAATATAAACATGTCTTCCAGGAAGACAGCTAAAACTTGCAAAATTCTTTTCATTTTTATTAGAATTAAGGCCTGGATTTCTGCTGGTAAGGACTTCAGCAGAGAGATCTGAAGCCCTACCCAGAGTCTGTGGTAGATTGTACTCTCAAGGCCTTACAAAGAAAAGAAAAACAAAAAGAAAAGAAATTAAAATGTCTTTAAACAAAACTGAGCAAAATAAGTAAACAAATAAACAGATAAATCAAGCAAGCGCATGTTGGTGGTAGCCGTAGCTGGACCCTTAGCAAAAGTACTCACGCAGAATCTACTGGCCAGAAGTTGATCAGAGTAACAGGACTGCAAAACAAGAAAATGAGACACAAGCAAACTCAGAGGCAACAGAAAATATTGAAAAGTAAAAATAAATAAATAAAATCCAACGAAACTAGGTATGAATCATGGAAAGCAAAAGCCAAATAAAAGTGAAAAGTGGATGAAAAGCAAAACAAATAACTGTGTGATTGTCACCAAAGTACAGGAAGATATAAGGAGTGAGTTTAAGGGAGGCAGAGACATCATCCCATTGACCAGTAGACCCATTTCTACTTACTGTGAAAGCATTTCCTGTGAGTGGATATTTCCCTCAAGTGGAAAAGAGTGACTAGATATGACCACACAATTAGATACAAAAAGACACATGTCCACTGATTTATGAAGGAAGAAAATAAAAATGAAATATTGTCATCACTCATCTGTAAACAGTCCCATATCTCTTAAATGTCTTATAAGGCCATTTATGATTATAGTATTCTTTTTCTTCCTGTAAGATCAAGTTTGACTTTTACAAAGATAAGTGTCGAGGGAAAATATAGTTGAGCATTCACTTGTTTTTGTTTTTGATTTTCAGCTAAAGTAAAAGCAAGGAGGGACAGAAATTTAAGAGACTGTTTGCATTTGGGAGTGAAGGAGGGTTCAAATATATGAAAGTCAGCTTTGCTTCAGCCACTACTCACGTTTCCATGTTGTCCCCCTCTAGGACAGTCTGCACTGGCAGGTAGCCCATTCGTGGATGCTTCGCAAAATACCTTTTGGTTCGGAATTTGTTTTTCAGTACCTTGGCGAAGTCACGAACATCTTCTCCGGATGTAGTCTGAAATGGAAATCATGATGACAGCAGCTTTAGGAGAGGGTCATTTCAAAACAAATGGCAACCCCATTTTCATCTTCCTGGCACTTGGTTTATAACCAGGGAGAGTATGGGAAGTATGAGCCAAGGCTGTGGAATTAAACTTTACTAACGTAAGTGAGTTACTTAAGTCTTTAAAGCATGTATCAGTGGTAAAAGAGGGGCATTAATGGCTGAGGAGATAGTTCAGATAGCAAAGCGCTTGCCACTGAGTGAGTTTGGATTCCCAGCAGGCACATAAAAGTCGGGCATGGTGTTAACACTAGCATTTGGGAAGCCAGTGATAGGTGGATCCCTAGATCTCATATACCAGCCAATGTAGTCAACCTGTGACTTCTGGATTCTGTTAGAGACTGTGTCTCATAAAATAGGTAGATAAAGACAGAGAAAGACACCAGTTTTTAACCTCTGGACTTCACACATACACTACAAACACATATAAACACACAAAAATAAATCAAAATTAAGAGGGGCAATACATGAAATAATTCAGGCTATCTGGCTATTTGATGAATGATACTTTATAGAACACTTAAGGCTAACTTCAAGTTTTACCATTCTCCAGTATTCTTTATACTACTTAGTTGACATTAATATCAGAGTTCACAAACTGAATATCAGGCAATTCATAGCATGATATACTCAGCAACCTTTGTAAGAAGAATAATAGTGAGGAAACTGGTTAAACACTTGGAAGGATAACCTGGTGTCGTATGAAAGACAGCAGAGCCCCTGTAAATCTTGCTAAAATATAGATTTTGGCTTATAAAACCCAGTCTGGAGCCTGAGTGTATACACCCTGATAAGCTCCCAGGAGCACGCACATGGACTTTCTGTGTCTCAGTGTAATCGTTGAGCCTATGCCCTTGCCATCTCTCACAAGGGCTTTTTCAAAAGCCTAATAGCTACTGAATCTTTTCTTCAGATATTTTAGAAGTTTCTCCGCTTTTTACTTACAGACCCTTGGGCAAATATTTTAATCTCGGGACAACAGAGTCCTTACCTGTCAAGGGGGGATACAAATAACAGAACCTACTGCACTATAAAGTAATTTAAAAGGTAAGTGGTTACTTACCATGTAAATGAGTTAAGTATGGCCACATAAAACAAATTTTTCATGTGTCAGTTGTTAATATGTCACAAAGCTAAAAGGCGAACAACAGTGATAGAAGGTGGTAAGTTATGCACTTTGAGGAATACACATACTACTCTCCTCCAAGTTCAACAGTCCCACAGCCATGATTCTTCTCTATATAATTGCTAAGGATGTATAAACGAAACGTGAGATGTCCTCCCTACCACCATGCTAACATGTGAAAAATGTATGCGTTTATTCAGAGCTATCTACTGAATACCTACTACCTCTGATGTGTATCAGGACCCGCCTGATAAAGGCATAGGGTGGTGAAAATGAAAAAAAAAAAGCATTAAGCATTGTAATATCCAAATCTAGAATTCACCTCTGGTGAATGAACTCAGAAGGGCATTAACTTACCGGAGTGCAATACTCTACCATGGGGTAGTGCATTTTATGACCCTTTGCAACTCGGCCAGAAAAAAAGCAGCTTTGGCAGATATCATAATTAAAATGCTTTAGACTTCTGTACCTGATAAAGAACAGAAACAAACACTTATGTATTTCTTCAAATCATATTCCCATAGAACACTCTAGGAAACCCTCTACCACATTGTTGATTGTAGAAACAGAAAGTAGTGTTCATTAGTCCCTGCATAGTAAATGATTAACTTCTACCTCCAATGCCTCTCCTAGAGTATCAAAACATTTTGTTGCAAAGATTATCCCATAAACATATGAAAGAAAGAATCAACTCTTATTTAAACTATACTGGAACTCTTTCAGAATAAATAGAAAACTATGAGCAAACTCTCAGTCTTTTAAAAACCAAACACTCAAATTTGAAAGAATGTGCAAAGTAAAAGATTGACACACTGCATACTGCCTCGTAATCACAAGAACAAGAGTTTTCTGGAATAATCATTCTCCAAAAATTACAAAAATAAAATTATTCATAAGAAAATGCAATTAAAACAACTCTTCCTTTAATTACATTCTCTATAATTGGCAGGCATGATTCACCTCCATGTCAATTGGACACTCTCTTCTCTTTCTTCAGAAATTCCTCATCATATTACTGAAAAAAGATACCACCACCAACAACACTGGATAAATGGAAGAATTTCTAATTTATGAGTACTGGCTGAAACATTTTCCTTCAGTCTCAGAATACTATACACTTGTTTCACTCCTCCTGATTTTTGCCTTCTCAGATAAGAGTCTCAGCCAATTCAGATAAACATATTCCTGATGTCACATATGGAAAAGTGGGAAGAAACCTTAGCTACCTTTTTTTTAGATCTCAATCATCATTTGAGAAGGGATATGGAAGAAAGAAAAGTGCTGATTCTTAGAATAATCTAATTTGATATTCGATAAATGGCAAACAATTGAAGGTTAAAGCAGGGTGGGCCTTCCAAAGCACTGTACATTTTTTCTTTTATAAAATTTTCCTCTGTTGTATACAAATCCCACTGGCTCAGGAAGCTGGCTCAGTGAGATAAGAAATGGAATGCAGTCACCTGCAGCTTACCACCCCACCCCCAGCCCCTACTTTGCAGTCCCTACAGCATCATTCTCATCTGCTCAAAACCAGGAAGGAAAGAAGGTATCCGAGGCAAAATATCAATGGTAAAACAACACTGAAAAAAAAAAAAAACAGGAAATAAAGTAACAAAACAAGTTTAAGCACAACTAGAAATGAGTATTTCCTTTAGCTGCTAAATGAATTCTGAGGGGGCATAAGCTAACGAGCTAGTGTATAATCCTGTTGCTTATATGGAAAAGCTCATATGGATCCAGATGTTAAAATGGATCATCATTTCAAAATTAGGATTTGGGATTATCATTAGGTTAGTTCATTTAAAAATATCCTACTTCTCCAAAGGAGTCAATCCTTTTCCATGTCAGTTTAAGAATACCAGAATAATAGTAAGCAATTTCCTGTCTTTGTCACCTTTACATTTATAAGGAAGGCTCTCTGTTTTAGCTGCTTTGTGAACCTCATTTGTTTGCATAGCTTTTATTCCCTCAGAATTTCAACAGGGTACTATGGAGAGAAGAGAATAGGATTCAAAGAGAAAGAAGGAAGTTCTAGGATGCCTGAAACAATTCTTGTTACTTAAGGAGGAAAAAGAAGTGCTGCTAAGTGAGAAAGAGATCGAGCTACCAGGATGTGTCTTCCCAGAATAGAATCAACTCATCATTTTATAACTGATTCTTGGAGAATTTCTATAAACAGAAAAGGCCATGAAATAGTAAACAAGGGTAAAAAGGTTTAAATTCCAGAAAGGAGGAGGTACAGTTCATCTGGATGCCCTTGAGAAACAAATATCTCTGTGGAGACAGGTACTCAGTCCTGCCCAACCAAAAGTGTGGTTGTGAAAAGCTGAAGAGTGCCGGTGGAAAGATGTCTCTGCCTAATGAATCAGGTCCACTAAAATAACCCTGCGATCTGGGGATGACAGCCGTGACAGCATCAGCTTTAGCTCTATCACTTTCTCTCCCACTTTAGAAAGAAACAAACTAACAGCAACTGGCATGGGAGACAAAAAAAAAAAAAAAAGAGTCACGACAAAGTGAAGGACAATAAGGTAATTCTGTTGAAGCCTAATACCTGAATCCAATGATTGGACACTCCTTGCAGATGTTACACTTGGCCTGGTGCTTGGCAGTTTCTGCAGCAGCCACTCTGTGCAAGACTGGCAGCCACACCATAGACTGGGGTTCCAGGCGCATCCATTCAAGGAAGAGGGCTGCTTCAATCTCAGGTTTATTATTGGCCTGTGAAAACAGAAGGAAGAGGGAAATAGGGCAAGATGAGTGCAAAAAGTGATGGTGAGAAAGTAAGAAGATATTCATTTGTTTAGGTAATATGTCAAAAAGAAAAAAAAGAATAGCAAGAATCACAGCTTCCAAGCAAGGTCCCCTATTCATAGTCCCCCCCCCCCCACCAATATCTCCTTCCAGAGCCAACTACCCCTCTGGTAATCTGATATTACTCTTTCTAGATACTAAATGGCAACAAAACACAACCAAGAAATAGTTTTAAAGGTAAAGCAAAAGTACACAGCTGAATGAGACTAGATTTACCTCTAATTATTTTGGAATAGATATGTAAAAGGTAGCTGGAAGTTAAAGGGTAAAGTGTTTACTAATTAAAGTTGAAAAGAAAGGGGTACACAACTCAAGAACTATTAATTCTTTTTTTCCTCCTCTGCAGGAATTCCTTTGCATTGACTCCCAGTGAAAGGCTTTAAATTTTCATCTAGTTCCAACATCTCATGTTTACAATACAATACAAGAAAATAGACACTGATTGTGATAGCATAGAAGTAGCTTTTCAATGGCTATACCACTAACTGATGGTAAAGCTTACACCAGCCCTCAGCCATTCTAGACTCTGAATTCTGTTATGGTGCTCCACTGCTTCACTGTTTTTCTCTTTCAAAGTCCCAATTTCATACATGCAATTCAATTCAGATAGCGCAATCATCTTAGAACACTCAAAACATATTCCATCACCTGTTAACTAATGTTATTGTAGTCATGCATTTTAATCATATCTTGTGTTTTTAACCCTATATGATTGTAGTTTTCTATGTCATTAAATAGATTGATAGCATGTTGGTTCTTTTTCTCTTTATTACTTATTTAATCTCAGTCATTCAACTAAAATCAGTTCTATCTATGTATATCATTTATAGTTTTCTTTTAGAAGATGTCTGCTGGTCATGGATTTCCAGATTCTGTCCCAAAGTATCTCCTTTTTAAGCCATACTCTTGATAGCAGTATTTGTTGGATATAAAATTTTATATGGAATGTTTCAAGGGATGTTTGTTCTCATTTTGTTTTAGGATTATGAAATGTTTTTCCACTTTTGTCTCAGTTTCTATGTTGGTATGCTTGAGAAGATTGCCATTGCTATGAAGGTCATTGCCCTTTTCCAGTCTTGAGTTGTGTCTATGGCTTTATTTATACTGCTTAAGATTTAGTGGGTTCCTGAAAATGTGCCTTAGAGTTTTTAATTAGCTCTAGAATCTTCTCAGTCATAATTTCAACAAATAACACCTCTTCTGCATTCCTTCTCTATTTTGCCTACAGTTATGTTATAATCTGTTAGATGTCCACATTCTCTATTGTACTGATTCAGTCTTTCTTGACATCTCCCCTTTTATAATCCTTTATTTGTAAACATCCATGCCTAATCATTTCTTCTGCCCTATTATCTGGGTGAATACTCATCTATTTCCTCAGATGTATCTAGTTTGCTATAAAGTTTTAAATCTTTTAAAATTTATTTATTTATTTTATGTGTATGTCTGAATGTACATATGTGCACCTCATGCATGGAAGAAGTCCCTCAGTTAAGCTGAATGTCCTGGAACTAGATTTGCAGATAGTTGTTAGGCACCATGTTGGTGTGGGAAGTGAACCAACCCAGTTAAATCTGAAAGAACAGCAAATGTTCTTAACTACTGAGCCATCACTAGCCCCTAAAGTTTTAAAAATTTAATTTAAAATTTTTTAAAGTTTTAAAATTTTTACTGTAATTAATTTTTTGTAGAAATAGGGCTTAGCACCTTGAAAATGTTAGGTCAGTACCACTTATCATTGCTTATCATATTTCGTAATATCTAGATACTCTATTTGGTCAGCTTTGAAGTCGATTACAAAGCTTATATGCAATTCTCCGAGGATGCTTTCATTGTTATCTTTTACTTTCCTAATAGCACAAACATCATTTAAAAAAATAATCTGCCTGACCGAAGCAGCATACAGAGGACCAGAACGGATCTGCGCCAGGTCCTCTCCATATGGTTTCCAGTTTAGTAAGTTTTTATGGGTTCCTGACTATATGAACAAATGGGTCTCTGATTCTTGTGCCTTCTCTTGGGTTCTTCCCTTCTATTGGTATTTCTTGTTCAACTCCAACGTGACAATTTTTGTTTTATTTTATTATATTTTTAAGAGTAATCTACCTAATTTTCACTTACTTTGATTTCTTATGTGTTTAGCTGACTAAGATTTTTTTCGCCCATGTAAGACTCTATACATAATTTCTGGACATACTTTGAACCACTGAATAAAAGTACCTTCTCCACAGATGATTTCTTCATTTGTTTTTGCCAAAAAATGAGGAGTACTACGTGCTTTAAGACCATTTAAACTGAATATGTGACATGGAATCCTTGCCCCTTTCAGGACACACTTTGCTAATAAAATATCTAGTCACATCATGACAGAATTTCAACTAGATTTGGACTGAGGGCTCATTTACCTTGTAACCCTGACCACTCTAGCAGTACTCTAGTCTTTACTTACTCCAAATGACAAATTTAACACCAGTAATGAGATGTTTAACCTTAGATTTCCTTGTTACAAAATGGTATCAATTTAAACCACTGATCAAAAACATCTGCCAATCCCTTCTCTCTATGCAAGAGTCATCACAGACAAACTGTGGAATTTTTTTAAAGGAATCATTGAATGTAAAGATGAAAGAGATAATGCAAGTGAATTTATTGTTTTGGACTGGCACCATGGAGCTGTAACTCAGAAACCAAACTCTTAACCAGTGCCAGTGTGTTCATACAGCCACTAAGTACCATCCAGGTGAGAATGCAAAAATTCTTAGAGGTTAATCTTGAACATCTGTGTAATGGACCCCAGTTCAAAAATGTTTCATCATGCTGAGGTGAAATCACAGAAAGCAAGAAAAGGATGCGAAAGTTCTGAATTCATAGCCCCAGAATCCAAACCCCAGCTTTCTTATTCACTGTCCATGTGAACTTTGGAAAATATTTTTATCTCTATGCCTTAATCTTCCTCTGTTATGACTTGGAAATTTTTAACATTACCTGCTTAGCAGGACTGTTTTAAGATTATGTGAATTACCAAACTGAAAGGCGTGTGTGTCAGTGTTTGGCACATAGCAAGAAGCATATTCACAGAGATTATCATTCCCAGTATCATCCATCCATTTGAAAGCCTAGACAGAAACCAGGGTTTCATATATGCCAACTTTACAAAACCCTTTCAATATTTATCAAAACTTCTATGTTTGATCCTTCTTCTTCATCCCTGTTCCTTTTATTTAGTTTTGACGAGCCACATCCCAGTTTGCCAATGTCTCTCAGAAAAACAGTTTTCCAAATATGTTCTACTGGGAATGATAACTCCATTGCTCTGTACATGGTAATGGATCAGCTTTACTTGATCTAGACTACAATTTGTGCTCAACTCAACTTTCTGGGTCAGTGTTTTCCAGTACATTAGCAAAATGTTTTATGAAAAGAAGGTCAAACTAATTAAGGATTAATCAATGTAATTGTACATTATACTAGCCTCTTAAAATTCTTAACACATGTTAACATATTAAAAATGAAGGTCATCAGCGAAAAACCATGTTAAACTTCATTTGACCTCAAATTTTCCCCACTTAGAGTTCAGTGACCCCAAGAATTTTATTCCCTTCTATTAAGGAGGATGATCCCTTTATAATGTCATGAGCATCACAATATATTAATGCTCAGCTGAGCATTGTGGAGAATGCTGTTCTCTTCCGTTATCCATAGTTATTTCACTCTAATTGGGATTTCTTTCTATTCACTTCTGTCAAGAAACTTCCGGTTGGTTTGAGCCCATAGTAAACATCTCATTGGTTTAAAACCCTGACAACAATAAATTAGCTATTGTTCCCAACTTAGGGCTTTTCATATTTCAAAATATGTGCTCTCTGTTCACATTTAAAAGTTACTGGTGAAGCCAAGCATAGTGGTGCACACCTTTCGTACCAGCACTCAGAAGGCAGAGGTAGGTAGATCACTGTGAGTTCAAGGCTAGCCTGGTCTATGTAATGACTTCTAGGACAACCAGGGCTATAGAGAGAGAGAGAGAGACCATGTCACAAAAGAAAGGGAGAGAGAGAAAGAGAGGGAGAGAGAGAGATTACTGCTAAAAATGTTGAACAGACCAAGGGCAAACATTTAGACACATTACAAAAGCCAACAAGTTTAACATAACCCGTGATTCTGTCCTCTCTGGTTGTCGAACTATGACTCTTCCCAGTAATAGCATCTAGTCTCTGCTGCACACATTTCTCCATCACACAAAGACATGAGAGACTTTGTCAAAAGAATTGCCAAGTGCAAAGCTACAATATGTCCTATAACAATCTCTTGCTCCACTGGTCTAGAAACCAACTTTAGCAAAATAATCCTTTCTATCCAGAAGACAAACCATTATAGAAGAGCAATAAATTGAAAAGCATTACTAAGTCATTACTCTTTATGGTATGAATTTACTCATGCTTAATCAGAGCCTATACATTTAATCTGACTTATGTTTAAAGAATAGATTAATGATGCATTAATGGATGAGCCATAGGATAAGTATTCGGACTTAATACAAAGTATAAATAATAATGTAAAGTATCTCTTCATTCCAAAAAAAAAAAAAAACAAAACAAAACAAGAAAACAATCTGAGTATGAGTCAGGAACAAGCATAGGCATAAGGAAATACAGGAGGGGCCATGGGCTAAGTGGTAGGGCATATACTTAGCATGTATGAAGGCCTGGGCTCTAACTCCAGCACTACAAATAAAGTAATAAATGAATAAATGAATGAATGAATTAAATAAATAAATAAATAAACAAACAAACAATCAGGGGCTGGGGAGACGGTTCATTGGATAGGAGAGCTTGCTGCATAAGTATGAAGATTAGAGTTCAAATCCCCAGCATCCACATAAAAAGAAGGCCACAGCCACATGTGACTGTATCTCTGGTGCTATAAGGAAGTGGAGTCAAGGAAAATCACTGGGACTCGAAGGCCACCAGCCTAGCTCCAGGTTAAGTGAGAGACTCTGGTTCAGTGGGATATGGCAGAGTAATAGAGCAGGATATCTAACTCTCTCTTGTGGCCTCTGCATGTAAAAAAGTGCATGTACCTGCCCACACATGTTTGAATGTATCATATGCACAAAAAAGGGAGAAAACTGAAATTAATGCATAAAAAAGGAAATACCATGACTGGAATGTGCAATTAATAGTAGGGAACAGAGACTGATAGTACAAAAGTTCTAGTGAGAGGGTATGATCTCATTACCCTCACACAGTTTAATTCCTTCACAGAAAACAATGTCTTCAAAGGGAGAGGGGTTTCTAGTCCCCACCCCTAATCAAGGAGTTATTGAACATTGGTGACTTCTTTTTTTTTTTAAGTTTATTTTATTTGTTATAAATGAATATACATTTCTTATATTATCTTTTAGACTATAAGTAGTTCCATGAAATATTTAAATTGTTTTATACTACTGGAGTCTAATTTTAGAAATATATACTCTATTATCATTTTGAGCTTAGTTTTGCTATTATTTTGATATGTAGGAGTTTAGAGTCATATATGCCTGGATTCTTATCCTGTATCTATCATTTTTTTTAAATACTTTATTTTTTTTTCTTCAAGTTACATCTCAGTCACAAACCCTTCCCTGTTCCCCCTTCCTATCCCGCCCTTCCACCCTCTTCCCCCCAGAAGTTTCCCCTTTCAGTCCAACAGATGGTTCCTTCTCTTATAACAGTAAATACTATACAAAACAACAGATATAAATATGCCACATTTATGAGAGTTAAATGGCCCAGTATACCTTCCCAATGTCAAGTTTATACATATTTGGCTCCTGACTTTAACATTCAACTATCTAACCATCTCCATAAGTTTAAAGGTCTATATCTGACTCAACTTTCATACTAACTTGCAACACACTTTTAAGAGTATCTTCTTAGATCTATAACACCCTCTTGATTCCTAAACAACTCAAAATTTAACTATGAGACTCTAGCTGTCTATTCTTCAACCACCTCAGAGACCTGAGAGGGATAAATATATCTGCTTATATAGGAAGTGCAGGGCCTGCAGCTTCCAAAACTAAGAAATGACATACCAGTGACTGCCTGGACAGTTCCCATTTTCTCTCCATACATTCCAGCATCAGTCTTCAGCCTTTGGGTCCTGTTTCTCTGACAGACATTTGCTGTAGAGCCGGGATTATGAAGGACTTACCTACCCTGTCTTGGCAGAGTTAGGCTGTCGACTTCCCTGCTACCAAGTTTTGTCTACTTGGCATGAAAACCCCTTGCTCCAACTGAACATTGGTGACTTCTACTATGGAAATCTCTATGGTGGATCTTCAGGAAGCTGAGAATAGATGTACCTCAAGATCCAATTATGTATACTCTTGGCATATACCCAAAAGACACTACATCCTGATATAGAGTTATTTGCACATCTATGCCATTGTTGCTCTACTCATAAAAGTAAGAAATTAGAAACACTCTAGATATCCATCAACAAATGAATGGATAAGAAACTGTGGAACAATGACACAATGGGATATTATTTCAGTTACTAAAATTATGAAATTTAAAGGTATATAGATGAAGTTAGAAAAAAAATCATCCAGAGTGAGATTAGCCACACCTAAAGACAAATATTGTATGTATTCACTTACATGTGGATGCTAGCTTTTAAGATTTCAATAGCCATGCTACAATCTGTATAACCCAGAGACTTGGTATAGAGTAAGGGACTAGGGGGTAGAGGAGGATCTTTCAAAGTGAAAATAGAATAGATAATTATGAAGTGGCAGGGGAGACATGAAGTAGGAGTATTAAATGAGGAGAGAGAAGAGCATAGAGGGAAAAGAGATGGAATACTGAGAGGGACAACTAACACTAAGGGCCACTTGAGTGAACATATTGAAACCTACTACTGTAAAAGCCTCTAAAAATATATAATTATATGAATGAAATCTAAATGGAGTCACCATATATTGGAGAAATTAAAGCCCCAACTCAACATCTTTTACCATCAAGTGCAACTCAAAGTGCCAGAAATGGGTTATATCTAACTGAGTTGCTGGCCAAAGGAATGTCATGGATACCCCCCAAACAACCCAGGCTTTTGCCAAGGTTATTGGTTGCTCTTCACAAACTGATGGTAAGTGCCTATTGTGAAGACACCTATACAACTCAATGAACACAGAAAAGTCAAGCTGACATCTACCTAGAATCTTTATCTTTATTGACTATATCCTTTATCTTCAACCTTAATGTTCATGGTACTGGAAGGTACTCTGCACACTACCAGAGGAGAAAGGTAAACACAAACCCAGCTACAAACCCTTCAGTCTATAATGATGACCTGCAGGGAAGATCTGTGAGTGCAATGGTGGCACAAAGTTTGTGGGAGTAACCAACCAATATCTGGTTAGATTTAAGGCCCAGTTCATGAAATGAAACCCATGCCTGAAACTTCACAGGTGACCAAAAACCTGAGATGAGCCATGGAGTTAAGGAAAATCCAAACACTACTGTTATGCTAAAGGACATTAGCAATAAAATGACTCTTAATGACTTTCTGCCATACTCATAGATAAGTGTCTTGCTTAGCCATCATAAGAGAAGCTTTCTCCTGTGGTAGAAACAAATACCAAGGCCCACAACTGGACAATGTGCAGAGAATGAGAGACCCTGAAACAAAATGGGATGTCTCCATCAAATCTCTCCCCTTAGTGCTCAGGAAACTTTTTAGGAGAAGTGGATATATTGTAAGAGCCAGTGGGGATGGAAGACACCAAAGGAATAGTGCCTTCCAGACACAACAGGACTGGCACACATATAAACTCACAGAGACAGTGACAGCATGAACAGGCTCTGAAAAAGTCTAAGCCAGATGGGGACCCAGCTCTGAGAGGGTAAGTACACACAAGTCCCAATCCCTAACCAAAAGCAATCTTAAATTGTCAACTGCTTGCAAAGGAAAATTAATCTTCTCCAACAAAGTCTTACTGGGCATGCAAATCACATCTAATGGTAGGCCTCACGCCCAGCAGTAGATAGCCAACATGAAACAAATGAAATAAACTCAATGGTATTTTTGAACATTTTTGTCTCATATTGCTTTGATTGAGCATTCTTTATCTTAGTGATCTTTTGTGTGTATATTATGTTTTATGATCCCGTGTCTTCATGGGTTCTCTCTCTCTCTCTGTATGTGTGTTTGTGTTTCTTTTGTGTTTTTTCTTTGTTGAGCCAATCAGTTTTTTTTTTTTTTTAAGGATTTGACTTCTAACAGGTAAACCATGCTCTAATGGAGAGCACAACATGCAAGGGTAGCACAAAATGGACCTGGTAGGTTTTTTTTTTTTTTTAACAGGCTGGGTGTGGCTGTGCATGACTTTAATTCCACAATAGGGAAGAAGTGGCCAACCTGGTCTACACAGTGAGTTCAAAGTCAATTAGAGCTACAAACAAATGGGGCACAGTAAGTTAGGAACTGGTGGAGAGATGGGGGATAGATCTGAGAATTTGGGGAATAGGTGAATATGATCAGAATATATTGTTTGAAACGTTCAATGAATTAATAATATTAAATTTAAAAAAAAACAGTGTCTAATTCTGGTGGCTACAACTAACCCAGACCCTAGAGGAGACTACACATAAAGGTACAACAATAATTAAGGGGTTTGAAAAACTTAAGAACAGCTGAAGGAAAATGGGATTATTTAGCCATGAAAACAGGGAGAAAGGAACAGAAAAAAGCAAGAAAAAGTGGCTGAAATGGCAATGTAATAACCGTTTTCAATTATGTGAATGGCTCTTGCATAGGGGCTTGTGACAGCTGTTCTATCCCTCCACTGGGGACTGAACAAGAAGAAACAGGCTTAAGCAGCATGAAGAATTTAGAGTCTAACTCACACAGAAGAATTTCCTGATGCTGAAAGTTGTTAAAGCATTAGTGTGAATTACCAAGGGAAGCCATACACTGTTCTCTTTCAAAATACTATAGATTCTCTGGTGCTTAAAGGTTAGAAATTCCCAACTTTCTTCCAAGCTTTTAAGACATAAGAGTCATCATTTTGCCTCTTTTAAAACTCGCCAATGCCAACTGACAGCACTGAAGACAAGATATGGGAATTCACGTTTTAACTCTGTTTCTATCTTTCATGTTTACAACAGAACTACTCTGTATCCCCATGGTATATTTCTTCTGCTTTTGCCTTGCAACAAAGAAGAAGGAATTAAAAATCAGGCAAGTTTCTATAAAGATCTAACAGAACTAGAGTTAAAACCCAACTGAAATTGTATTTTGATCATTCTAGGGAAATATATACATACATGCATACACACACAGAGAGACACATATGTAGAGAGAGGGAGAGATAGAGAAAGAGAGAGAAGATGCATATGTGGGAATAATGCTTAATTGATGAGGTGTTCTATAAAAAGTTTGATGTCATTCAATGGATTGAAATAATTCTTATGGATTCCTTACAGACATACAACCTCAAATATTTTGTTTTTTTCATATCAAGGATGATTTTAGCTTCAAGGTAAAATGCTTCTTTCAAGTAAACTAAACAAAAGGTACTTTATGTCTTTGGTTTTCTTTGATGAATGGCACTATTTTGTTTTCATTTGTTTTGGCAATACCTGCTTTTTCCTCATCCATAGCATATGCATTAAAAAAAAAAAAGGCATCCCAGTTCCTTCCACTGTGATAAGCAGTTTTTGGAAGTATCTTGAATTTCCTCATCTCTTTGTCCTCATCTATCAGAATTTTTCAGGGCAGAATGGGTGGAATTTAAGAATATAGCTTGGTTGGTAAAGGGCTTCTGTAGTTAGTGTTCAGGAAGCCTTGGTTCAGTCCCTAGCATCACAGAAACCTGGATGCTATGGTACACACCTACAATCCCAGAACTCAGGAAGTGGAGGCAGGATGATCATTTCAAAGGTAAGGTAGTCCTTGACTACATGCTGAGTTCCAGGAGGCCAACCTAGAATACATGAGTTCCTGTCTTTCAACAAAAGAAAGAAAATCTAAAATAAAAAGAATCAGATTTTTCTTTTGTTTGTTGTTTTAAGCAAAAAAGCTAGGAGAAACAATCATTTGTCATTACTGTTATTCTGTCACAGTGTATTAGAGGGTGATTTTATACAAATGTCACTTTTTACACAAATTTAAGTTAAAGGCAAAAGCAGTTAGAAAAAAATCCAGATATCTGGAGTTTCTAACCAAAGAATTTAATTACTGATAATAAAAAATGTGACAGTATTAAATAGCAAGTTTGGAGATAATGACTTGTTAAGTTATCAAAGGACCAACTAGTTGCCAGGAGATAAAACTGACTATTCTCTCAGGCAAACAGCATAATTTCATAGCTATAGAACAACGGCAACTGGAAGATTTCTCAGCAAGCTACCAATGTCAACTACCAAAAACACACATATATTATTTTTAAGGGAGGATGAACCAGCATATCTACTCTGAGGTTTATGAAAACCATGTCAATACTTAACAAACCAAATAATCCATATTGAGAAGGAAACATTATATGAGAGTTTGTACCTAATTATTCTCATACACTAACAAAGAGGTACAAACCTGGAATCAAGACTTGTTTATCCACCCATTGCTTCTTTGCTAAATTTAAAGCTATTCAAAGACAGGAAATATGTTTTGAGGCCTCCTATAAAAATTTTGCAGATTTAATTGTTGGTAGAAATTAATTTTCAATGTGGTGACATTTTTTTTTAAAAAAAGGAAGGCTTGTAAGAGCAGAATGAACTTATAATGAAACCAACAACAGAAAAAGTGGTTCAGTTATCCCCAAGCACAAAATACTCAAGTTACAATTGTTATCTAAGCATGAGAAAACAATATATGTCCGTTCTCCAACTCTCCAAAGTTTCCTTTTAAATAGCTTAGCATAAATGTCACCTGGGCACAAACCTTCGTGCTGGCATATGGGAGGGAGAAGCAACAGAATCAATAGCTCAAGGTCACCTTCAGCTATATTGTGAGCCAGGCCTGGGCTGCATGAAAACACCACTCAAAGCACCAAACTAACAAATGTATCTCTGCCAGATTATCTGTTATATCTCACACAAAAGGCTATAGACTATCTGTAGACTTTGTAGATATGTTTAGAATGATTTAACTTAAAATATAAGAATATACAAAATTCACCTGGAAAGTTTTGGAAAAATCTTCACCAGTGAGTAATCCAGGCTCTATCTCAGTGGCTCTCTACCAAGAGTGATAAAATAGTTCAGATGACAATGTGACAAAGTTTGCAGACATTTTTTGGTTACCACATGAGAGTAGGAAGAGGCTGTACCAGCATCCAGGAGACAGAAGCCAGGATCCTTGAGACATCCCATGGTACACTGGCTAGCCTCCCACCACAAAGAAGTAGAATTAGTTTGACTTAAAGTGTCATAAGCACCAAGGCTGATAGTCATGATTCACTTGTCAGAACTAAGAAACCAACACGGTTCTCATCATGGTTCACCAGTAGTAACCAAACAGCAGTCTTTCCTGGGAGCCCTGAGGGGTACCTGGCAGGTAGGCAGCTAGCTTCTGGAAGAAAGAAACCAGGAGGCTATGACGGGTCTGTTCAGCTGTTGCCTGGGACAGAAATGCTTTATTAGCTCACATACTGTGCACAGAAAGAATGAAAAAGGCTGACATAAAATGCCTCAGAACACAAGTTTCAAGGAAACCTGCTGAAACAATAGACCCTGACTTGCTTCTCAAGCAGGAACTCTAGTTATATATTTGGGTTGGAAAAAGTATCAGAAATTAATTTAACCATGGAAGATACTTATCCTAAGTCAGATAAGATGGATGAACTTGTACAGTTGTGTGTGTGTGTGTGTGTGTGTGGTTTTGCAGACACATGTGTATATATGAGTAGAGGTTAGAAGAAGGACAAAAAACTAAATATGCAAACACTCAATATATATATATATATATATGTGGATAGAATTCTTTTTTTTTATACTTTATTTTTTTTCTTCAAGTTACATCTCAGTCACAATCCCTTCCCTACTCCCCCTTCCTGTCCCACCCTTCCACCCTCTTCCCCCTAACAGCTTCCCCTTTCAGTCCAACAAATGGTTCCTTCTCTTATAACAGTAAATACTATACAAAACAACAGAAATAAATATGCCACATTTATGAGAGTTAAATGGCCCAGCATACATTCCCAGTGTCCAGTTCATACATATTTGGCCCCTGACTTTAACATTCTACCATCTAACCATCTCCATGAGTTTAAAGTTCTATATCTGACTCAGCTTTCATACTAACTTGCATCACTATTAAAAACATCTTCTTAGATCCAGAACACCCTCTTGATTCCTAAACAACTCAAAATTTAACTATGAGACTCTAGCTATCTATTCTTCAACCACCTCAGAGACCTGAGAGGGATAAATATATCTGATTATGTAGGAAGTGCAGGGGCTGCATCATCCAAAACTAAGAAATGACATATCAGTGGCTGCCTGGACAGTTCCTGTTTTCTCTCCATAAGTTACAGCATCAATCTTCAGCCTTTTGGTCCTGTTTCTCTGACAGACATTGATTGTAGAACAAGGATTATGAAGGACTTACCTACCCTGTCTTGGCAGAGCTAGGCTGTCGACTTCCCTGCTACCAAGTTTTGTCTTTTTGGACAGCAGTCTGTCTGCAGTTGAAGCAAGGGGTTTTTTCATGCCAGGAGATAGGCTTGCCACTAATTCAACCATCTCCCACTGGAGATTCTTCGATGCTCATCTTCTACTTGGAGTAGAATAGGGGGTGCTGTCAGGAGCTGATATGTCTCGATATCAAAAAAAATCTTAATTTAAGACAACATCTTTGAATGTCATATTCTGCAGATCTCTTGGGGTTTTTGAAGATGCCCTATCTATCTCTTGTATTTAGATAAGTAAATGTTGCTTGTCTCTTAACAACTTGATTTCTGAGTAGCTTAGAGAATATCTGTGATAGACTGTCATAGTAGCTAACAAAGTGACACGCTTGCATGACTAGGAGTTTGTTTTTCTTAACTATCCTAAACGGTTTAAGACGGTTGGTATCAAGAGGCCAGAGCTTCACATTTCATTTTTAAGTATCTCTAGGTACAATACCTTTAAGAAGCGTTACCTTTAATTTTGTATCAATATACAAAGATCTATTCCAATGTGGCCAAATATACTCTTAATTTTGTATAAATATACAAAGATCAATGCCTATGTAGCCCAATGCAATCTTAATATTATGTCAATATAGAATTCTTATTAAAACAAAAGGATACATTTAGAGAAAACACTGGAGGCAAACTACATATTTTTAAAAGCCTGTTCTTCCTGGCTACTCCATTTGCTATTTTCACTAGGAAGATTTTCTTTTCATAAATCCAAATAATCATTTCAACATCGCTGCCACTATGAACAGACAATAACATGAACAGCCAACAGCTCAACTTTTGTTGTCCTGATTTTTCAAAGCCCTACTACTGAGAAAGCTTTACAAAATTGAATTGAACAATCTGTACACGAGGCTATCAAACTGCAGAGTGGCTAGTCAGGGTCAGACAGTATAGGACAAGCAGTTCTGCCTGCTCCCTCAGCCGTTATTGCAATTTCTTCAGCAACCTGTAAATCTACCAAGGGCATCAGTGGAATATTTTACATAAGAGAGAAGTCTACACTAGCACTGAACATAAAAGGCAGAACAAGCACATGTTGTAAAGAATATTAATGACTCTTCTTCCAAACTATCCCATATTTTTTATGAAAATCAAATGAGTGATAAAAAAAACCTCTATCAAACTACACAAAACCCGCGTGTAGCAAATAAAACTCAAAGTGAGAGTTTCATCCTCCTAGACAGAGATACTTGTGTTTTGCCTTTGACTTGCCAAGGGAACAAGTGTAAGGACACAAGGGATCATTTATTTGAGGTCCTACACAATGTTTTTCATGTTTTGCTCTTAGTGTGTGTTACTTCTGTTCAGAGAACAATCTGCTCCATGTAAAAGGCCACCTTCTATGCACAAGAGTGTTTGTTCCTTTTGCCTACAGCTTTCTTACATTAGTTATTGTCCAAATCAGGTAAGACTTTGCTGATAATGGCCAAGCTCAGAAGTAGGTATAGTAATTAATTTTCCTTTCTTCCTTTGTAACATTTAGCATATTATGAAAGAAACTTGGGAATAAGTCACTCTTAAGATAATCTGTTTTAACTTTATGTTACAGATAAAAAAAGCCCTCAAAGAAGTTAAAAATATAGCTCAAGATTATTATGTTAATAATAAAATATGGATGTTTAAAGTAGTATTAAAAAGGGAGTAAAAAAGTAGTATCATATGGAAACATGAAGGCTAATCTCCAAAATTTCTTTGAGTCCTTTGATTTCTTAATTTGAAAGTCCTAAGTCGTCATAGCTAAGAAAGTCCTTCTCAAGGAAATGTCTATAGAGGTACTTAATTTTATATCGATTCCTTTCCTGATCTATTGAAAAGCATGAGTTCTCCAAAACACTGTAATGTATGCATACTTACAAATTTTCTTGTCACCTTCTCACTTCTTTTTGTTTTAATCAACACATGCTCTTCACAGTATTAGGTGCTATGGGTGTATAGACTGATAGGTAGAGGTCAACACATACACTGAAGTAGAAAATGGGTGGTGGAGCAGAAATACCTATGAGCTTCTCAGTCCTCACTAACACACCATTTTAGCTATGTGACATGTCCATATCAACTTTTTCCTTCCAAAAGAGTCTGTTAACATGGAAGCATGTACACCCCTATGAAGAGAAAGGATCATTTCTAAGCATTGCCATTTAAAATAATGCCATGGTAAAAATAATACTTAAAAGTAGTTCAAATATGAGAAGCATCACTTGTACATTCACAAACACTCCCCAGAAGATATGGGGGTGGGGATATGGAAGCCCTTCTTCATATAAGAAAATCAAGTAGTGAATTTACAAAGAATGTGAGAATTGGAAAATCATATTATGCCACCACTAATATAATAATAATAATAATAATAATAATAATTGGATTACACAAGGAGCATCATAAATGCTAACACCAAAGGTTGTTAAGGATAGCCCTAGCATCTCAAAATATCGCAAAAATAACTTTCTAATGACAAAGCAAAAGGGGGTACTTCAACAGTGGAAATATGTGCCAATACCACTTCAATATGATTAGTGTTAAAAATAAGAACAGAGCTCAAATATGTTTCTCCCACTGTGGTGAAGTGGGAGATACACAACAGCAGCTCTACAATCTTCTGGCCCATAACAAAAACAAAACAAAACAAACAACAGAAACAAAATACAAATGAACAACAACCACAACAACAACACACAGAATTCTAATCATGATGAAGAGAAATCCAGAACATGAATATTCTGCAAGAAACATGGCCTGGGAGCTGGAGAGGTAGCTCAGCACTGGCTGCTCTTCTAGAGGATCCAAGTTTGGTTCCCAGCACCCACATGGTGGCTCACAACCATCTATAACACCAATTCTAGAGAATCTGATGCATTCTTCTGGCCTCCATGGGTGCTGCATATAAGTGGTCACAGAAATGCAAGCATGCGAAATATCCATATGCATAAAATAAAAATAAGTAAAATTTCTTTTTTAAGGAAGCACAATGCTCTGTACCAATTCAAAAAAGGCAATCTTATGAAAGAAAAGTGGAAAATACAAATACTAAAAAATGCTGAGTGATTGTGATGGCTAGTCTTGGTTATCAACTTGACTATATCTGGAACCAACTAAAACCCAAGCAGCTGGGCAAACATGGGAAGGATTTTCTTACTTGGATCAGTTGATGTGAGAAAATTCACCCTAAATCTATGCCACAATTTCTAGTAGCAGTATACATTTTAAAAAAAAAATGGAAGAAGAACGCTTTTGGTTTTTGCCTGCTTGCCCTTAGTCTTGTTGGCACGTTCATCTATCCTGGTACTGAGGCATTACTTCACAGGCATAAAAACCTACTTCTTCAGGATTCCAAAGTATACTGAAGAGCAGCTGAGACATCCAGTCTAATGGGCTGAACAACTACTGGATTCTTGACCTTTCTTTGATACACAGCCATTGTTGACCACAGCCTGTAAACCTTTCTAATAAACCCCATCTATATCTCAAATACAAGACAAATGTCTTGACTGGATCTTGAAAGTAAATAGCTAGAGAACATTCTAGAACAAAAGATAATTTTCAAGGTCTATTTTGTTGAAAGAACTACTAAATTAACTTAAATTGTGCAAATGACAGTAAGCATTACCACTTAAGTATCCAGTGATAAACATGGAAAAGATAAAACTGTTAAGTAGTAGACTCATGCTTTCTTGTTTCCTTGACTTGAGAGCATGTGATTTATAGAAAAAGTATGTGTAGTCAAATACTGAGGTTTGTGTTGTGATACCTCTTTCCTTTTGAATGGCAAAGGATAAAGCATGTTTATGCATGTGCATGCTGACAAAGAGCACACAGAGAAGGCTCTGAGAATAGTACATATGTATACAGCAAATACTAATGGTTAGAGAGATGTGTAGAATAAATGTTCATTATCCTATTATTGACTCTTTGTGATTGAAATATTTCTAAAATAAAATAATGGCTGGGAACCATCATTTCTAAAGTCATTCCTTCATATAAAAGGGCAAGGTAGGAGGACTGGTTAAAAAATCTTTAACAAGCCGGGCAGTGGTGGCGCACACCTTTAATCCCAGCACTTGGGAGGCAGAGGCAGGCAGATCTCTGTAAGTTTGAGGCCAGCCTGGTCTACAGAGTGAGTCCAGGACAGCCAGACCTGTTATACAGAGAAACCCTGTCTCGAAAAATCAAAAAAAAAAGGAAAGAAAAAATCTTTAACAAGCGTAAGGGGGGAGTTCAAATGGCCTTAACATAAATGACATAAAAGGGGAGACTCCTCAAGACCTCAGATACCAGGAACCTAACACAAAACTTACTTTCTATCTCCTCATCATAGTCCCTAAACACTCTCCTTTGCATTGTCTATGTGTGCTTTTCTGGGATTTGAAATGTGAATTTCTAGCTATGAAAATGAGTTCTACCACATCTATAGAACTTTTATCTTGTTTGATGTAGAGACTTAAAGGTCAAGACTTGTCTTGGAACAAGAAGTAAAAAGCTTTCGATAACTGCTGTCTTGGGTAGAAATCAAGTACTTTATTTAAAATTGTGAAAATAATGAGCAGGATGGAAGCCAGCAGTCATTGCTCTAAATATTAATCAGGACTCTGAGTTACCCATTAAAGATAAAAATCAGCCCAATCCACTCTTCATTAACATGTTCAAGGACACCCCAGGCTCTCCACTCCACCTGACTAACAAACCAATTAACACCCTGGCCTTAGAGGACATGAGCACAATTTGAAGTCTATGCAAATTCTTTATATTCTCAGTGTTAGGAAATTACTTAAAAGGAAGTTTAATGTATATGGAAAAGTGATGCTAAGGAACATACTTTATTAAGTATCGAGTAGAATGATTTATCCAATAGAGTAACTTATAAAGATAACTCTTCCATTGCTGCACAAAAACAATGAAGCAGAAAGAACATTAGGACTGTTTAGTGTCTTGATTGCAGTAGGGCTGACATGACTATATGTTTGTCTAAATGCAGAACTGAACACTGAATATTATATGTCACTATGCCAAATAAAGTGTAACATTAAAAAAAGGCAAGACAAACTGGGTGATGGTGCACACCTTCAATTCCAGCTCTTGAGAGGCAGGCATATCTCTTTGAGTTCAAGGCCAGCCTTGCCTACAGAGGGAGTTCCAGGACAGCCAAGGCTACACAGAGAAACCCTGACTCAAAAAAGAAAAGAAACAAGGAAAGAAAAGAAGAGAAAAAGAAAGACAAGGCAAAAATCTCTCTGTTATATATACACACTCTGCATGCAGGAGCCTTGCATGCATGTTGGCAGGCCAGAGAAGGTCTCCAGGATTCCTGCTCTATCACTTTTCACCTTATTCCTTTGAGACAGGGTATTTCACTAACCATTTGGCTAAATGAATCTAAAGGTTGACTCGTAGTTGTGCAGAAAATCCTAGCAATTTTCCTATCTCCATAAACCCTCAGCTGAGTTTCTAGATACATACACCATGCCCACCTTTCACATGACTGCTTGGGATCCAAGCCCTGGCCCAGAAAATTTTTAAAATATTATCATAAAATATTATGTATGGGCTGCCTCAATGGCTCAGCAGGTAAAGGCACTTGCTGCCCAGCATCGTGAGGACATGAGTTTCATCCTCAGAACTGACATGATGGAAGGAGAGGACCAGCATATATAGGAGCTAGTGTGTGGGCACATATATGTGTGTGCTAGCATGAGCATACATGTGCGCGTGCGCACACACACAAGCACATATAACAAACAAATAAGCAAATGTTTGAATTTTTTTCAAATGCATCTCCAGGCCATCCAAAGTTATATAGTGAAGCCTTGCTAAAAAATAAAAAAGTAAGTGAAATAAGAACTTGTAGCTGTCAGATAAATAAGTCAAGATATGCTGAAGACATTGGATAGATAGATAAAAATATCCCAAAAGTAAGTTTTATACTTTTTTCATGTTAAAAAATGTTTAGAAAAAAAAGTTTCCCATTAAATTCTTTTTTCAGTAGTTAATACTTGGGGGGAAGGGGGTGATAAATGTTGACTTTATTATTCTTTAGTTTCATTGATTGAGGAGGGTAAATTTTTTATCTTGAATTAGCATAAATGGTGAACTGATAAAACAGTAATCTAGAATATTCATCCAATAAAAGCATTTGGGGGGGGGGGGGTGAGACAGAGTTTGTCTGTGTAGCCCTGGCTGTCTTGGACTCACTTTGTAGACCAGGGTAGCCTCGAACTCATAGAGATCCACCTGCCTCTGTCTCCTGAGTGCTGGGATTAAAGGCGTGTACTACCATGCCTGACCAATAAAAGCATATTTAAAGAAAAAAAATGGGCACTGTTTTTCAAGCACCAGGCTATGGATTCAGCCCCTAGTACCACTGCAAAAGAAGTAAGTAGATGATGAACAAACCCATCTACACACCTTTCTTTTTTCCATTCTCATTCATAGAAAACTTAAGTTGGTGATGCTAATTCATGATAAAACTTGCCCTCCACAATAGGTTACCTCAATGGAAATGAGTATGCATCCCTCTGTCCAAAGGAGGTCTAAACAGAATGTCTATAGAACCCAAAAGGAACTTCCAAAATCTGGGATTTTAAAAAAATAAGTTATGTAAAGAATGAAAGTATGAAATGTGATCAATTGCCTTGGGAATTGATATCCAATTAGGGAAAAAGTCTCCTAGCATGACATTCTTTACATCTGCATAAAAACAATCTTAAGAGCTTCAAAACTGAATGCACAGATACTTAGCTATGAGTGTAGTGAAATGTTAATATTGACACAATATTCCCATGTCACAAGACACTCAAGGTAATTATAGCTAGTGATCAGCCTAGTACGTGCCCACTACCACTAAGTAATTTATGCCTGCTGGCTCCTTTAATCCTCATAAACCACCAAAATGTCAGGAGTCAGGGAGGGTAAGAAATGTGCCTATACAAACTCTGCTCACAGCAGAACTGAGATTTCACATCTAGACAAATAAACTTTAAGTACATAATTACTCTGACACTCACAACTCCAAAGATCCTTACATGATTTTTTACATATAAGATATACACACATACACATGAGATATATACACATGATATATACAAAAACATTTAATTGTTTTGAACAATTGAGGCTGTAATTTATTCTCATTTCTGTATTTGCTCTATATTATAGCAACTACACATATGATATTCATTCTGTCATACAAATCTAAAAATGCAGAAGATAGATGAAACAGTAATGCCCTCATTTTGAATATATGAAGGCAGCAGAAGGCAGAAAACAGATGTAGAATGAACAGATTTTGACACTCTAGCACTTGTAGTTGAAGCATACTGAATATAAAGTTGGTAACTCAAGTCTATCTAAATAATCTGATTAAAGTGTTACATAAGAAAATACTACAAAGTTCATCATAGTAGAGGGGGGAAGTACTTCTCAGAGTAGTGTTAAATGCTATTTGCTGGTGGTTATATGACTCTTTTCTGAAGTCACTGAAGAGTTTTGTACTAGAAAGCAATATTCAGTTTTACTTAAAAAACAGACAAGGCACAAACAAATGGATTAGAGTACTTTTTTAAAAATTCAGTTATAAATAGGTGACTGTCTATGTATAAGTGCATATGAATGCAGATGCCAATGGAGTCCAGAGAGAGTCACATCCCCTGCACTTCAGGCAGTGGTGGGTCATCTAGCACACCCGGGTTCTCTGCAAGAACAGGATGTTCTCTTAACCACTGATTTATATATCTAGTCCCCAGAGATTAGTTGATTTGTAATAAATGTGTGTGTGTGTGTGTGTGTGTGTGTGTGTTAAGGGAGAGATGTTCATTAATTTATGCCATCCCACTGCAACCTAAAACTAATATAAAGCATTATGTCAACACAATGATCCTCCATTAGTCCAGTCCAGTATTTGAACTGGTTAAATCCACTAGTTGCTATAATCGCATGGTATTAAGTATATTCACCCCCTCTCCTTGAACATTTCTTCATCTGAAAAACAATCCAAAGGTTCAGGCAGTCTGTGACCCATTGCCACAATAAGTTTGGCTTTACTATGGCCTGAAAGATCAATTTCCTGTCTCAATGGCCTTTTTTCTAGGGAATACAAAAGAGAAACAAAGAAGTCACACATTATTTGGGCTGTATCACAGAGTAGCCAAGTCTCAAAACTTTTTTCTTCACTACCAAAATGAGTCAACTTCCCAGTGAATGTGTTTAGAGGAGTGTACCAGAAGCTTCACTTAGTATTACTCAAGATGCCACAAACTTATCTTGAGTAACTGCTTCAATGTCCACAGACATGCTTTCCTTTTACTAATTGTGGATGGGGGGTAGCAAGCATCATGGCATACAATGTGGAGTTCAGAAGACAACTTTGTGGAATCAGATCCCTCCTTTCACCTTTATATGGGTTCCTAGGTTTCAACTCAGGTTTCCAGGCTTTTCTGACAAGTGTATTTACTCACTGGCCCTCTATCTTATTTTTTGAGATTGGGCCTCTTGCTGAATCTGGAACGTACCAATTCAGCAGGGCTGTCTGACCAGCAAGATCAAGGGATCTGCCTTTCTCTACCTCCCTGATACTGGCATTACAGGCACATGTTGCCACAACTGGACTTTTACATGCACTTGAGAATTCCAAACGCAGATCTCCATGCTTCCAGAGCAAGTACTCTATCAGCTGAGCTATCTTCCTAGACTTCTGTTTGTTCTTTTTTAGAAGGTCTTGCTATGGATGCCAGGATGGCCTCCAACTCACTATGTAGCCCAGACCAGCCTCAAACATATAGCAATCATTCTGTTTTGGCCTCCTATGTAATGGGATTATACATGTGTGTTACTATGGTTTACATTTACTTTTAAATTGTCAGGGGTTTTTTTCCCCTTTCTTTTTAAGACCTGATGGTTGGCCTCCTTTTCATCTTTGTAATCAGATGGTGAGGACATATAGAACTGAGGAAACTTTTTGAAGATCACTCAGAGATCTGGGCCCATGAAAATGTACTTTTCTCCTTCACACAAGCGGACCATGAACCAGAAGTTTCCGTATCTTTCTAACTGGATTAGCAGAGGAAACAGTACATTTTCTATATGGTAACAAGAAACAAAAGAAACAGAAGAACTACTGTTTAAAGTCAATACCTGAGATGCAAAAAGTGAATCGATATGAGAAACAAACACTTCACTGCCTCCTCATGCTAGCAGAAATAGCAACCTTTGAGCAACAGTTTGCCGAAGGAACAAGCCTAGCTGGTTCCCAAGGTCTTCTTACAATTCAGACAGAGGGCAGAGGGCATTTTCACTGAGGTTATCTTTCCCTATGGCAAACATTGTATTTTCATGTGTTTGGCACAATGAAAGGCAATGTGACCACCAGAGCACCTGATTGAGGAAAAGCAAGCCAGGGCCAGGACGTAGATCCTAATGGAAACATTCACAATGGAGCTATTCAATCTGATGGGAAATGATTACAAGTTAAGGAACTCCCACAAGATTAGCAACATCTGGGTCCATTCTAATACAAATGCCAGTTCATCATACTTGATATTACCCACCTCAACAATTCTTTCCTATCCTGTTTTGCTATACCACACATCTTATTCTAGCCAGGACCCAAGACAAATGGGATGAAATGGTTGGTGTTTGCCTTGAGAGCAGGCTGGGAAAAGCTGTCAGAAATAACATATTCAGGAAAGAGGTAGAAGATAAAAATGAGAATCCAAGCATTCCACCAGTTGAGGGAGACTAAAGGCACAGAGAAGTTGTTCAAACATAAAACTAAAAACCTCCAAAGCCTGCCTATTTTACTCTCCCCAAAGGATTGAGAATTCAGTGAGTAAATTCATTTGAATAAAGGCAAAAATGTATAAGTAACAATAGTAATGGCATTACTTATGATCATGCTAAATATAACCAGTGAAGTGTGGCTGCTCTAAAGTATCAAAAGTAATGTTTCAAAGCAATGGTTATAGAACTATGTTACGAAAGACATGAGGCCTAAAATAATTAAATTTATCCAGTAGAAAATGGGAAGAATTGGAGACTTTTTAATGATGGTTGTCATGTGGTAATACTTTCCTCTAAAAGACATAAATGGACATTCAGGCCAAAGAAAGGCACTAAGTTGTGTACTGAGGCTTCCTAGGAGAGACAAGATAAGGGTGGTGATGGAAAGGATTCCAAAGAAGCATTTTATTCATTTCTTTTCTTTTTTTTCAAACTATAAATGCTCAAAGAAGGAAACTAAGAAAATAAAAAAGCAAGGAGCAAATGAAAAGTCACTTGTTATTACTGGGCATCTGTTAGTCTGTTTCTTCCCAATCTAACAAAAGAGGGTTCTGGGAGCTTGGCAGCCAGCACAGAGGCATTCAATCAACATGCAAGATGGACTGAGTTCAAATGCTGAGTCTGAAAAGAGAGTGTTGCTCTTCCAGAGATGGTGAGTAAGTAAACTAGAGAGGTGGAGTACTTGCAGAAGGAGCAAGTAGCAAAAGCAGAGGTAGAGCAGAGTGGCCTCCTCACCAGGGAAAGCAGAGCTTCAGCTCAAAAGCCCCCTATACTGACAACTAAATCCAAGTAGAGAAGCTACAGTAAAGAGGGATAATAGGTGTAAAGAGTCAGTACAGGGAGGTGACAGGGAACCCTGAGCAAAGCTCTCTGTAACTGGGATCATCATACAACAAAGACAGCTGTTGATACCTCTATAATATGATTTTTACTTTTAACCTAAGGCGCAGTACATAGGTACACACGAACACATGTGCACACACTTCACAGTTTGACTCAAAAAGTAAGTAGAATTTCACTAAAAGAAAAACAAAGATTAGAGGGAATTTTATAGCACTTCATGTTGTTGTATGAGTGAATTTTAAAAACAAAATAGATCTCTATTATGCGTGACTGGTAGAATTCATTATGTGAAAGTTAGTAGTATTGATATTCTAGAATAGAAATTACCACATCAACATGTAAACAAAGTTTTGTAATGATACTGTGTTCATGCTTTAGAATGGTGAAAGGCGCATTTATTTCCCATATCTAGTTTGCAACTAGTATGCCACCATTTTGGAAAATAATTCAAACAATATGCCCCTCTCCATATTAAGCGTGCTTATTCTGTGCATATCCAGTCATATTGTCAATTAGCTTGTGAATAGTCAAACTGCTTTACCATCCAAATAGTCACAGGGTTCTGCCTCAAGAGCTGCCTAGAATTTTGTCCAAATTTGTGGCAAAAGACTTTATTTTTGTAAGTCTTAGCCATTGTGAATGGGATTAGAATGGATTGAGAAACCTCACATAAGTAAAACAGCTTGTAGCATTTAAAAATACATAAGAATGCAGTGAATAACTTGGTCCTGCAAATAACTTTTCCCATTAATTCTGGTGGCATTACAACTAGAAAGAGTTGTTAAAGAAAAGCCATCTGTTAATATGAATCAAATGCCACAAAAATATTTCTATCCTTGAATCTGATCATTACACTCCTAGAGAATGTATCCAAAGGAATCAACTTTAAAGAAAAGAAAACGAACCAGGGAGTCTTGGTGGGTTAAGTGCTTGCTATGTTAGTATGAAGACTTGACTGACCTCAGAACTCTAGAGCCTACAGAAAGCCAGGCACCACAGTGTATGTCTATAACCTCACTGCTCATATGACAAAAGGAAAGGCAGACACAGGAGAATCCCTGAAAGTCTGTGGGCCAGCGAGACAAGCATATAGAGTAGCAAAGAGCAAGAGACCCTTTTTGAAACAAGATGGAAGGTTAGGACTGATGCTCAAGGTTGTCTTCTGTGGTATGCACATGCCCAAATGGACACCATGAAATATACACCCCACATCCCCCCCACACAGAGAGAGAGAGAAAAAAATAGAGGTTTTTTTTTTTTTAAAGAAAAAGACCAGACATACAAAGATATACATTACAGCACTACCTACTTTATCAAAACTACAAACAGCCTACATGTCTGTCAGAGTAGAGTGCTCAGGCATTGAGGAGGACCAGAAAAGAAAGGACAGAGAGAATCAGTACAGCAGGAAAAGGCGAATGAACAAGAGTGGTAGTGTGTTGAGTAAACAAGAGATATTAGATAAAACAGTAGAAGCCTTAGATCTTATTGTAAGACTCTAAGGAGGGATGGGTGTGTGGGAGGAAAAGGGTGGATTGGTGGCAGAACACTTGCCAAGTCACACACATATTAAAAAAAAAGACGAAAAACTTACGAACTGGAAGCAGCTCCTGACGCTCGGCTCAATGTTACTGCCCCCAAAGGAGGCAACTTCACCCAACTGTCTTGGGATTTGAATAGAATCATGCAGAAGAAGACCCAGCCTACGCTGGTCACAAAAGCCAGTTGAACTTGTCACTTGCTTGAAAAGGTCTACAAAAGGAAGAAGAGAATCATGAAAATCAAAACACTGGAAAAAGTGGACATAAGTAGAACCCACAGTCCAGTTCATTGTGAGTACTATTTCTCAGAAATAGCCAATATTCCCACAGATGGGGCTCACTGTTTTCCTTTTTTATATCTTTTTTTCTTTTTGGGGGGGTTTGTCTAATGTAATGTAGGCTGGTCTTAATATATATATAGATATAGATATATAGATATATAGTTGAAGATAGCCTTGAAAACAGAGAATAAGAGAACTTCTTATTCTCCTGACCCCACCTCCTGAGTGCTAAGATTATAAGTGTGTGGTTTTAGGCAATTCTAGGGACCGAACCCATGGCTTTCTTCATGTTATGCTTAGAGGGATTAAGGCTAATTTAGGCTAATAAGAACATATTTCTATCAATTAGGCTAATCATCACTACCTACATATGAAGTATGAAAATGTAAATACACTACAGCCCTGAAAAGAAGGTGAGTTTACATGTATTATTTTTTAATTTCATTTATTTATATGTGGAATGGGGAGTCACATATATCATGGCACATGTACGCAAGTCAAAAGAAAATTTGCAGGGGTCAATTCTCTCCTTCTACCTTGATGATCCTTGAGGTCAAATTCAGATCATCAGGCATAGTGGCAAGTGGCTATCTACTGAGCTACCTTCTTGACTCTACATGTACTTTTATAAGTTACATTTTATTGATTTCTTGTGTATGCATGCATTTAGAGCATGTGGAGGTCAGGGAACAACTTACAGGAATTGGTTTTCTCCCTCTACCATGTGGATCCTGGGGATGGAACTTACATTATCAAGCTTAGCATCAAGTATCTTTACCCACTGAGCCATTCCATCAGCCTCCTAAATATATTCTGAATAACTGAATTGTCCAAACCACAACACAATCCTTTGGTTATTATTATGTATATAGCATATGAATACTACCCCAGAAATTTTAGTATCAAGAGCCATATAACTAACCAAAAGCACTTGAGTATCAGACATTAAAAGATGTAGCAAAATTAGGACTTCCTTACAGAGTCATAAGCTCATTAAACTTCATTGAGATTGTCATGTATGCTCATACAGGATGTTGTGCCCTATGCGTAATTAGTTCATATCATATTATACTATCGGGCTGGAGAGATGGCTCAGCCGTTAAAGGCTAGGCTCACAACCAAATATATTATACTATCATTGGTTTTCTATGTGTGCCTTACTGTTTCTGTATTTGGTTTTTGGAAGAAAGGGTTTCACTAGGTAACCAAGGATAGCCTTGAACTTGTAAACATCAAGTAAAGACAGAAACAAACCATCATGTCTTTTTTAAAAGACAATAAGCCTAGCTTACAATAAGTAACTACAATATTCAAAAGAGGAAAACACTCAAAAATAGTTTTATCCAAAATAATTTTAAAGGGTTAAAAAAAAAAAACATTGTTCTGCTTTGGGTGGGGGTTGTTTGTTTAGTTCTTTTTTTTTTTTTTTTTTTTTGGTTTTTTGAGACAGGGTTTCTCTGTGTATCCTTGGCTGTCCTGGACTCACTTTGTAGACCAGGCTGGCCTCGAACTCACAAAGATCCGCCTGCCTGTTTGTTTAGTTCTTAAGAAAGGGAAATTCACATGGGATCTATATAAAAACTGAGCATTGCAGTTTTTGTGTATATTATGTTTTACTCTACAAAAATGAACATTACGACACAGTGTGACTTTGGAGAAATGTTATGTCCTTTGTCTTCTGCCTATCTTTACACACAGTATACCTCTCCATCGATGTATGACTAGTTCTTTGGAGGTAGCCAGGACAGACTAGACGTGCTCAATTCCTCCTAAAAAAGACTCCCTACAAGCATTTCAAGGGTAAAAACTCACACAGTCCTTTACAGTAAGAATAAATGGAGACTTGGTCATCCAAGCTATCAGTCCTTTAACATTTGCTTTTCATTTTAGATTTACACTTTTGAAGTAGAAGATCCCAATAGCTAATCAAAAGAAAATCCTACAGTGTGTTATTTACCTTTTAAGAAATGGCAGGCTAGCCAGCCCTCAAACAGTAAAATGTTAGTCGCGTCACAGAGTTGGATATGTCAGTACAACTTGCAATAAGATGATTATAAAATAAACAATGTGTTGTGACCACAAACGCCAGATAGTATTTTTCAAGTGGGAATCCAAAGGCACAGGAAATGCAAGGATTAAGCCTTCACATTTCTTTTCCTGACTTACACAAAGGGGTTAGCAATCAGACTTTATCCCCTTGGAACATGTGTTTTATTCAGACACAGTAAATGTAAGAAAAAATAATACTCAGACTGGAGAGGCTAATCCGCATTCTCTATTTAAATACCTTCAATCTAATGTCTGACAGGAAACAGCTTTGAAAGCAGTTCTACATCTTATGCAAGAAACCTGTCGTCAAATAAGAATGAAATATCATTTCCCATCTAGAACGACGATAATTACGCAACATCAATAGAAGAATACAGAGTTAATAAACATGACTTACATCTGTACTTGTCCTCTAAGTGTGCTTTACACAGAGAAATGATGCCAGTTTTGAAAGACAGGACACGGATCCTCCCTGTTCGTCCCCTGTTATTAAGAATCAAACCAGAAAACAATCACTGATGTACAAATAGAGTGTAGAAACTCCTAGCTAAGGGGCAAGGTCCCTGGATACCGGAACTCTATAGATCACTGTTTGATTAAGGTTGCTAAGAACTTTTCTGAGTTCTTTATCTATTTGTCTCACAGAATGCAATGGAAAAGTCTAATGAACCGAATTAATGAATATTTACCTACCCATTTTTTAAAAGAACATCTAAAAACCAAATATTATTAAAATGTAATTAAATGTCAAAGTTAAGATCAAGTTAATATAGGACTAATTTCTTTTTTATATTGAATCTTTTTTAAAATTTATTTATTTATTGCTTCAGGTTACATCTCCATCATAGTGTCCTCTTTCCACCCTTCCCACTCCCACCCTCCCACCCTCTACCCACTAACCCTTCCATCCCACTCCTCTGGAGTAAAGTGTCCTTAATAACATTCCCCTGCTACAGTTTAGCAGTCATATGAGGGCCAAGAGCCTCCTCATACACTGGGGGCCTACAAGGCAGCACCACCAGGGAGAAGTGTCTCAATGACAGGGAGAGAAAACAAACAAACAAAAACAAAAACAAAAACAAAAACAAAAAAGTCTATATCCATGTTCCCTTTGGTGCATTGATTGTAGTATAGATAGTCTATATCCATGTTCCCTTTGGTGCATTGATTGTAGTATAGATATCCTGTACTATATAGCTAAAATCCGACTATAAGTGAATAGATGCCATGTGCATCCTTCTGGGTCTGGGTTAGCTCACTCAGGATGAGCTTTTCTACTTCCATCCATTTGGCTGCAAATTGCATGATTTCATTGTTTTTGATAGCTGAGTAGTATTCCATTGTGTAGATGCACCACAGTTTTTTAATCCATGCCTTGGTTGAGGGACATCTGGGTTGTTTCCAGTTTCTAGCTATTACAAATAAGGCTGCTATGAACATAGATGAGGAAACTTCCTTGTGATTCGGTCAAGTATATCTACCCATTTTTAACTCTTAAAAGCCCTTACTTCAATTGCCAGAGTAGTTCTACACAAAATAGGGATAAAATTCCCTTCCACTCATCTACAGAGAGCTACCTTGGTTGAGTATGAGGAAGAATTATCACTGTGCACTCAGCAGTTCTGGTTACTAAAACAAATTATCAATTTGGGTTGTTGAGGGCAAAAACAATTTCTAGCCACTAACTGTTCTTTGCTCTTTAGCACTCCCAGAATTTCATCAAATCACTGCTTACTAAGAAGATGAGTCATCACTTTAGGTCACACAACACAAAATATAAAATATGAATATTTATATTCAATGAAACCATGACAAACTCTATCAGAAAGCATTCAAATACATGCCCTGTAAGAAACACATATCAAATAGCCTACTCCTATATCAACATTCAAATACAGCTATGCTTTTTTACATTAGAAAGTAGAATAAAGCATTCTACATAAAAATGCATTAACATGAAAATTTAACTATGGGGTAAAAAAAGAAAAATTGAATGAACAAACAGATTTCTATTTTTGTAGCAAATGTTTTTCAACAACATTTTAGCTTCTTTTTAATTTTGGAAAGTAATTATATGTCAGATCTTGGTATGTTTGCTGGTCAATATGCTCAATTTTCAATTGGTACAAGTTATTAGGTCTCTTAGTTAAAGAAAAATCCTAAACTCAAATACTTTAATGAAACTCCTGTCACCGCAAAAAGAAAAAAATATCTTTTTTGCTAATAGAAAAAAATATCAAATCAAAGTCTAGCAGATAAACTTTATACAACAATTCAAGTCTTTAAGGAGTTAAAATTATCCTCAAATAATTTTCAGGTAGGTTGAATGAAAGTTCTATATCCAGAATCCATTCACATGTCATCTACAAAGAAAATGATGCTAAAAAAAAAGAGAGAGGGAAGACCTCAAAACAAACCCTCATCTAAACAAATGTTAAGTGTAATCCACAATTAAAATATGATATGTTCAAGAACCAAATAGATAAGTGTATGCATTTAATAGTCAGATGGTCTTGAAACTTAAAGAGTTAATATCTTACCAAAATAACAAGAAAACACTGTATGCATATTAACAAAGGAGATAACGGAAGCATACAACAGAGGCAGCAGGCAAAGTATTTGATGTGCAATTCCTTTAAGAAAACCTTCCTAGATTTCCAAATGGGAGTATGTACTTGTTGATATGTGAAATGAGGCATGTAATAATTCTGAGGCCTAAGAGGAATTCAGTGAAAAATCAAGACCAATTCCTTCTGCTTCCTTCCTCAATTGTGTCCATTAAGTGCAAGACAAAAATGAGAACTGGGGCTATGTCCTATGTACACACCAAAAGAAATAAATGACTGTTCTCTAACTCAAAGAGAGTGATGAATGGAGATGCCAAAGAGCAGCTCTGTAAAACCTTATTGAAACACAAAACAGCAACAACAGTCTTGCTTGCTTTCAGGAGCTGAGTTTGCGCAACAGTAGAGCTTATTTTCATTTCCTGTGACTCATCTAGTCAGGCTTCTACATAATTGTCCCACATATCTGCCAAGACAATTCTGATCCAATAACAAGTGTGCCAGCATTTCTAGGAGCACTGTCATTCTTGCCAATGAGAGGACTCACTCTAAAATGGATTAAGGAACTCCAAAAGACAGGTGACAGGAAGAAAGAACCACAGCTACATGATAACTAATTCTATTTGAAAAAAAAAGTCTTATCTCAGATTGTGGATGGATTCTGATCTGCAAGCAGTCTGCATTCCAGCTTTTTTCCTCTGAGAAAGAGTCTCACTATGCAGCCCTGGCTGTCCTGAAACTCACTGTGCAGGGCATCAAACTCCCAAAGATTCTCTGCCTCTGGGATTAAAGGATGCATTCCAGCTCTTACTGCTAGTTTATCAAATGTTTCAAGTCATATGCAGAAATAATCCCAGGGAGAAGACATCCATAGCTTCTAGGGCAATTACTATAATGGAAATACTGTTATTAATGTGTAAGCTAGGTCCCCTCTTGCCATACGTACGTATCATAAACATTGAGAAGCCAGTTGAGACACATATCCACACAGAGAGGAACGTTGACTAAATTGTTATGCTCTTGCTCCAGACGATCGTAAATAGTAGTCAAACAGTTAATGATCTGCAGGATATCCATGGGCTGGTCATTTTGCTTGAGGTTGTGTTGGTCCAAGGCATCACATGCACCTGACAGACTCAAGAGATCCACTGGGGGGAAAAAAGCACAAATGATGACACAAAACATAAAACTTCATTTCACTGCTTTTCCTTTGAGAACACTGGTTGTGTTGTTCCTACCCTTTAGTAAACTCCAAACTCAAATTCCCCCCTTTTTTAAGGGGATCTAATTTCATCCCTCAACTTTTAAGTTGATCTGGCTATACCAGTATTTACAATCTAAAGTTGTTTTCAAATCTCGCTGGCAGTCAATGAGCATACAGGCAAAGATACACAATACCCTTCCCTGGAATATCAGAGAATATTTGAGAGTTAGAGACCTATTTTCTAAGTCAAAAGTCATTTCTATCAGAGTAAGAAAAGTGTTTAGTAGAGATTTTGAAAGAAACACAGACATCCCTTTCTCATATTAACATTAAAGATCAATGAGATGAATCTGTATGGTTAAGGTTGTGTAAACTCAATTTCTGGCTGTGCATTTATTCATAATTAGTAAGCATTTTTCTCCTTGAAATAGATATCTCAGCATCTCTTTGTTGCCTTAACACCAGGTGAAAAAATAGTCAACTTCACTACGATTCTCTATAGGTGAATTGCAGAATCTAGCCAGCTCTCAAGCTGAAGGCTCCTTTACTTCTCTTTTCACCTTCAAATTGCATTTTACCGTGTACTTTTTGGACACTTGTAAGAACTTTAAAGGCTCAGGGAGATTCCCCTCAGTCTGATGTAGTATTTAGTGATATGCAAAAGAAAAATCATTAACAAAATTAAGTTTCATCAGCAAATCACTAACTTTCCTCCAAAGTGGTATGAAAAGATTTTTTTTTCTTTAAAGCCAATTTATTAGCCAAATCGAAAATATAACACTAGTATTTTTTTAACCACATGATATACCTAAACTCTGTTCAGAATTGTCAGTGCTTTTACACAAAAAATCAATAATAATTAAGTGCCTCTCACACACCTAAGGGGAAGATGCTTTGCAATTAAAAATAGAACTTCAAATGAAATGCACAGAAGTCATTCCATTCAGGAAATAATTTTCCCAATAATAAAAAATACAAACTTAAGGCTATAATGTTTTACTAGTTTATGTCCCTTTACCTCTACTGCTTCCTATGTAGTCCCCATTTAGCTTCCCTTTCCATATAGTCTCCTGCCTACTTGCATTGTTATTTTTTATTGTGAGTTACTTTGCACAATAGAACAAAAAGTTCTATTTTTAATTGCAGTGCATCTTCCCCTTTGGTGTGTGAGAAGCACTTAATTATCATTGATTCTTTGTCTAAAAGCACTGACAATTCTGAACAGTTTAGGTATATCATGTGGTTAAAAAAACTAGTGTTATATTTTTGATTTGGCTAATAAATTGGCTTTAAAGAAAATTCTGCAATTTTACTAGTTACTGGTGGTGAGCTCAAATTAAATATTAAGAAAAAATACTGGTTGATATCTATGTATGTTAATATTTATGCATCACATACTGCCTCTCTTGAATAATAAAAACAGAATACTCCAGTGGAGTTTCCCTAGGAACAGGAAGATCTGATGGCAGAGGCAAGAGATAATTCTCATTATTTTTCACTCCCATGAGTAAAACTCTGTGCTCCCATCCCATGGACCAGTTTCAGTAAAATATCCTGGAGTAACATCCCTCTTACTTGCTTACATATTTTAATTTGCTAAGGATGGAACTCATGATCATATATATCTCTACTGCAGCCTCTTTTACTTTAAGATACAACCATGTGCTGCTTAATGTCAGGGACAATTTTTGAGAAAAACATCATTAGGTGATTTAATCATTGAGTGAACATCACAGAGTATACCTCTACAAATTAAGAAGTATACTAAATTACTAAGATGCACATTATGGGATCACTGTCAGTGACTGTCCCAAACAACTGTATACAATACTCCACTGTACTCTAAAAAGAAAGAAATGGTCCTTTTTTTAAAATGAAATCTGAGACTGTGTAAACTTGGAAGTAGGAAGCTGGCAGACTGCAAGGCATGTCTGAGAGTCAGGTGGGCAAAGTAATGCACAATAAAAAATAACAATGCAAGTAGGCAGGCTTTATGGAAAGGGAGGCTAAATGGGGACTACATAGGAGGCAGTACTAAGGTTTTCATCATCTCTTCTTGTCTGCCCTACTACCTCAGAGCACAAATGCTCAAGTGCAGGTCATGGAAAACTTCAGAAATATAATATGCCAGTTTTATTATTGAAAGGACAGAGTAGATTTCTTCCATATACGAATATTCCTAACATATTTCTTTATATATTGAAGTATGTTATGAAGTTTTTTTCTATTATTTTCTTTCTTGTTAGTATATACTTCAGTTGCTATAAACATTTTGCTTTTGATCCAAGTATCTAAGAACAGTGAGAGTTTTTACATTCCCAATGTCCAGTCCATATGTATTTGGCACCTGACTTTAACATTCTACTATCTAACCATCTCCATGAGTTTAAAGTTCTATATCTAACTCAGCTTTCATACTAACTTGCATCACAATTTTAAAAATGTCTTCTTAGACCTAGAACACCCACTTGATTCCTAAACAACTCAAAATTTAACTATGAGACTCTAGCTATCTATTCTTCAACCACCTCAGAGACCTGAGAGGGATAAATATATCTGATCATATAGGAAGTGCAGGGCCCACAGCTTCCAAAACTAAGAAATGACTTGGAAGCAGGTAAGTCGACAGCATAGCTCTGCCAAGACAGGGTAGGCAAGTA
>CAJQZJ010035647.1:656468-688420 GCA_907164525.1 Lophiomys imhausi | reverse complement strand
CTATCTGATTCTTCTCAATAATTTCACTTCTAGGGTACTTATATCTCTATGTGACAACCATATACCAATAATTCCTTGACTATAGTACCACCTACTTTTGAGGGCCTCTGGGTTGGATGTCTTTGTTCCCAAAGAACCTTGGTGGTCAAATTTATAGTCATTCAGTGTTTCATAGTTGTCCCTGGAGTGATGTTAGTATAGCATAACTCTAGCTTCTCAATATCTTAAGTTTCTACTATACCTCCATGAAAATTCACACCTAATTCACCTTGTCACCTACATAAATGGCCATAGCCTAGACCTAATCACTTAAAACTGCTCCACTTTGGAAATAGTGCTCAATAATGTTTCCTTCTTGAACATAACTTCATGGTTTTCAGTTCCTTTACTAACTCTTCCTATCTTACTTTGCCTCTTGATTTTTCTACCTCTTAATTGCCAAATTCTACCTAAATTGTAGCTTCCCCTACTACATAGGGGAAATATGTATGTCATGCTATAACATAGCTCTGAAATACAATATTCTAATCACACCTCAGGACCTCCACCTAGCTGTCATCTGCCTATTCTAGGACAGAAGTGTGCAGCTTCTGACCCCTGGGCACTGCTAGAGAGGAATCACACCACTAGGGACAAATGCTTTTGTAAAACACTCAGCTGCTTGAGTTTCCTAATACTGGTTTTTAACTTAGCCTCCTTCCTGTTCTTCATAAAAGACAAGGCCAGTGTCAGCTTTATTACCTTCCACTGTTAACTATGTCACTGTGCTTCTCAAAATTCACACAGAAAACACTTGGCTTTTGATGGGGCTCCACCACCCTTCCTGCTGCCAAGTTTCTTGGTTACCTAGAACCTGCCTTATCCTTCTCTCTGGCTCTGTGTAGCATGGAGGTATCTTTTCTTTTTGCCTGGTGCTAGATCACCTGCCCACATCTTGTCCATTTTTATCTTCTCCCCTTAAGCCAGTCATTTTTTATTCCTTAGTCATCTTTAATTTGTAACAAGCCCTCTTTCCTCCTTTTTGTATCTAAATATCTCTTAAGAGTAGGCAGATACCAGCCATCTATACTTTGGTTCACTTTTAAGCTGTTCAGTGTATCACCTTCACTAAGGATCTCTCTGTTGCTATACACAATGGGCATTGTCACCAACATCATCTGACCTTAACAGCAGGTCCCTTTTTTCTTCCCATCCAATGGCATCACAATGGATTTTCCTACTGAGCCATGCCTTTAGACTCATTTTTCCTGCTTGCTTATCTTTGTACTAAATTATTTCCCCCCTCTGTCTCTCTCTCTGTTGCTGTACTATCTTAACCTTTCCATATTTAGTTAAGCAGTCAGTAGCTCCATGCTTATGATTGTTGAATATTGCTTTCATAGTTCTCCTCAGCACTGTAATTTTTAGCGAACTTTGCAATCCAAGCTCACTACTCACATGAAAGTTCAAGCCCAGAAGCCATTAGTTTTTCCTTTCTTGATTTCTCTTCACCCACCACATCAAACAAATCACTAAGGCATACATCACAAATCTACCTCCTATATATTGAAATGATCCTCCATTCAGGCCACCATATTGCTGGTTTCAATTCTGTAACAGATCTGTTTTCTGTCAGTGGTATAATCCCTCAATTCATGCTTTGTTTCACAGCCAGAATGATTTTTTTCTAAATGAAAATCCAACTATGTCACCTCCTTGCCAAAATCTTCAATGGTTCCAACTGACCTCTAAAGTTCTTAACTTGGATTTAAAAAGTTCTTTACAATCTGCCTCCTGCTTCTCTCTCCAGCCTAGTATTTCACAATAGCCCTCCTTGGAATTCTGCACAGTAGCCATGCAGAAATAATTTCAGTTACTGAGTACTTTCTGTTCTCTTTAGCTTCCTGGCCTCACATAATAGCCTTCCCTCCCTATGACTAGAACAGTCTTCTTAGAGTGGGCTCTATCTACGTTTCTGGAACTATGGCTTAGATAACACGAATTCCCATGAACATTCCCAGAGCTTCACTGCACAAAGCTAGTGTTCACATAGTGTGCCGTTCTTCTACTGCCACAAAACTAAATAAGAAGATCAAATCATCTATTCATTTGTCACCAGTGCTTCAGCCTGAAAAATGGAGATGTTAACCACTGTTATTACCAGTCATGATCATAATGATGATGACCTTTTATGTACATTTGTTTGCCTCCAGATTTTCACATACACCTTTGGCTTCTGTCATTACAGTCTAAATTCCTTTGTGGTACTGTGTGCCTATATATTTCATGGATATATCCATGGATATATTTCATGGAAATATCCTATTTCATAAGAATATTTACATATCCTTAATGCATACTGACAACATGATCCATAATTCATTTTGCTGATAAAAAGTCCATGTAACAAAAAAATCCATGTTATACTTATCATTTTAACAAAGATACATGATTTTTAAAAGTAATCTAGCCAGACATGGTGTTGCTGCCTTTAATTCTAGCAGGCGGCTCTATGAGTTTGAGACCATTCTGGTCTACAGAGCTAGTTCCAGGACAGCCAGGGCTATACATAGAAATCCTGTCTGGAAAAACAAACAAATGACAAAAAAGCATCCAGTCATCTTTCTTCTATCATAACATCCATCTGAATACTAGCTTTTTAAAAAAATGACACACATCTGTGAACTTGGTTCTGATAATATTGCCATAATCCTCTAATACTAAATGTCCTTTATAAAATGAAGGTATAATGGAAAAGGGGGAGAAAATGTAACTTTTTCAAAGCAAAATGTGGGTATAAATGTTACTCATTGCAAAACCAAAATTTATTAATAGCTTATCAAGTTAACAACAGTTGCTGAACACTTACAGAGAGAGTTTTAATCCAACAAAATAGTCTAGTAGATACTAAGGCCAAACACTTCAAAGAATGAAATTTATGTGGCAAAATGATGTTGTAGCTCAAAGGTCTACAAGTGGTGAAAAATCTCCAGTCCTCATTCTTTGAGCAAAGAAAAAATATCAAGGCCTATAAATACTGGCCAATACTTACAGCAAAGTGCCTTCTGCAGTCTTCGGAGTTTCATGGCAGTCCTATAAGCGGAAAACCTGACATTATTCAGGTCGGCTGAAGAAAAAAGGAAGAAAAGGAATATCATTTGTTATTTCATCAGAAAGCACAGAGGAAACCCCTTGATGGCTTGCCAACAGCTACAAAAATCACAATAACAGGCTAGAGGAAAAAAAAACCTTATGCTTATGTGCCAAGCTTTATAAAGTAGAAGTCTGTTCATTTAGGGTTAAGGAAAAAAATCTTTCTGCCTTTCAACAGTGAGGACAGCTTAGTTCTGTGAAGAATGCAACAACAGAGCCTGGAGGCCATTCATGCACTGCTAGCTCACAAGAGCTAAAACGAGGACAAGATCGTTTTACTTTCTAGATTGTAATCTGGATCTACTATAGTAAAGTCCACTGCACAAGATTAAATAAAACGAAGTAATACATCACTTAAATTTCTATAAGAACTGAAACTCAAGGATCAGTGTTGCAACTTTCTCATTATAAAAGGTACATGTGTTTACTACAGAAAAGATAGAAATTAAAGTTATAAAACTGAATAAATAAATCATAACGGCCCATAAACAACAGAACATATACTGTTAATATTCTAAGCATGTGTATATACTCTGTATTTCTGTTTTAATATATAATTTTAAGTAAAATCAATTTCATTATTTTTTCTTTATTTTTTAAAAATTGACCTGTAAATTGCACATATTTGTCATGTACCATATGAAGTCTGAGGTATAAAATGCCATCAATAAAAATAGGTAATTAGCATATATTACCAAACATCATTATTTTTTTATAGTGAGAAGACTTAATATCCATCCACCTTCTTTGCATTTTCCAGACTATAATACATCATCATTAATTATAATCACAACACAATAGAATAATTTCTTTTTGATTTTTTGAGAATTTTATGAGTACTATATTTACATAACTTCCATGCCTCCTTCTCTTCCCTCCATGTCTTCCCATGTTCCCCTGTTCTCTCTCCCAAATTTACGATCTTCCTTACTTTTACGGAACAGAGTTCTTGAACTTATTCTTGCTAAATGTAATTTTGTAACCCCCGACTAGCAAGTAGCTATACATTCATTTTATTTCTCATTATTTAAAACAATTTTTAAGTTTAAGTATATTTTGATTATATTCTTCCTCTTTCCCAAGTCCTTCCAGATCCTCTCCATCCAAGTTTAAGCTCTTCCTCAAAAAGCAAAAACCCAATATAAAAATAAAATCCTTCGAAACGAAGAAAACAAAATAAAATCACACACACACACAACAAACAAACAAAAACACCAAACTGTAACCAAATAAAAGCACACAAAACAAACTGTGGAGTTCATTTTAAGTTTGTCTTCTACTCCCAAACATGAGGCCTGCCCTGGAGTAGAACATAATACCCAGTGGTAATCTATTGGGGAAAATGGATTGTCCCTCTCCCAGCAGGGGCAAGTGACAGTTATTAACCTTTACCCTGCCGTTTAGGTTTTCATTCATACATCTATTCATTTTGTTTAAATATAGCAAAATCAAATAGGATAAAACAAAAACTATGATATCAAAGTTGGACAAGAAAGACCAACAGAAGAAAAAGAGCCCAAGAGAAGGCACAAGAACCAGAGATGCACTCTTTCAAGAATAGCATAAAAACACTACATTGAATGTTATAAGACATACACAGAGGACCTGGTGAGACCCATGCAGGGCCTATGCATGCTGCCTCAGCCTCTGTGAGCCGCTATGAACTTTGTTCAGTTTATTGAGAGGACCTTGTTTTCCTGGTGTCCTATACCCCCTGTGACTCTTACACTCTTTCTGCCTTTTCTTCCCTGGGGTTCTCTGAGCTCTGAAGGAAGGGATTTGACAGACACATTTCATTTAGAGCTGTGTACTCCAAGGTGTCTCTCTCTGTGGCTGTCTTTGTCTCTGTCTCTCTTTGCATACTAACTGGTTGTGTTTGTTCTCATATGGTGCAGGAGGAAGCTTCTCTGATGATTAGTGTTACATTCTAAGGTATAATTCCAATATTTAGCATGGAGTAACAACTCAACAATTTAGCCTACTATCGTCTACAGCCACCTGTGGGTAAGTCCCTAAAAGTCAAGCCATCTAACTGGAGGCTATATTTGGATGATAACTTTATTCAAACCTGCACAAGCCTTATCATAGCTATGCCTACATTTCTTATCTAGAGTATGTATGTATGTATGTATGTATGTATGTATGTATGTATGTATGTATGTATGTTTCAGAAACTCAGTTCCAAAAAGCTCTCTGAAGAGAAAAATCCTGCCACTGTCCTATTTCTTAGTAACTTAATATAAAACTACTCTCTGAAAAAGCAGATCCAATACAGCCAGAGAACTGACAGACAGAGTGAGTAAATGAACAAAAGGAAGACAACATAATAAACTGCCACAGACAAATGCTATCCATAACACTATAATGGAAGGAAACAAATATTTTAATCTATATCTAAGTCACCTGGATCAACATTATTAACTTTCTTGTCTTTGAAGAAACCAAACATAAAGACCTACATTTAAATTAGAGAGAAGAAAAGAATATCTGCAAGTTATTTATTCAGCATAATTGTTTTAAAGATTGGTAATACCAAATAATGACAAGACTATGTAACAAACAGAGCACTTACTCTGTTGGCGGGGACACAAAACAGTACAGATTTTTTTATAATTTATTTTTTATTTCTTCAACTTATATCTCAATCACAATCCCCTCTCTACTCCCCCCTCCAGTCCCACCCTTCCACCCTCTTCCCCCTCAACCCCCCATCCTCTTCCCTTTTTTTTAAGATTAGGGTATGTCTTTCCCTGCCCAACAGGCCCCCTTTCAGTCCAACAAATGATTCTTTCTCTTATAACAATAAATAAAATACAAAACAACAGAAATAAATAGGCCATAATTATGAGAGTTATATAGCTTAGCATATATTCCCAATGTCCAGTCCATTTGTATTTGGCACCTGACTTTAACATTCTACTATCTAACCATCTCCATGAGTTTAAAGTTCTATATCTAACTCAGCTTTCATACTAACTTGCCTCACAATTTTAAAAACATCTTCTTAGATCCAGAACAGCCTCTTGATTCCTAAACAACTCAAAATTTAACTATGAGACTCTAGCTATATATTCTTCAACCACCTCAGAGACCTGAAAGGGATCTTCAAAAACCTCGAGATCTGCAAAATATGGCATTCAAAGATGTTTTCTTAACTTAAGATTTTTTGATATCAAGACATGTCAGCGTCTGACAGCACCCCCATTCTACTCCAAGTATAAGAAAAGCATTGAAGAATCTCCAGTGGGAGATGGTTGAATTAATGACAAGCCTATCTCTTGGCAAGAAAACCCCCCTTGCTTCAACTGTAGACAGAATGCTGTCCAAAAAGGACAAAACCTTTGGAAGCAGGTAAGTCGACAGCTTAGCTCTGCCAAGACAGGGTAGGCAAGTCCTTCATTATTCCTGCTACACAATCAATGTCTGTCAGAGAAACGGGGCCAAACGGCTCAAGATTGTTGCTGTAATGTATGGAGAGAAAATGGGAACTGTCCAGGCAGCCACTGGTATGTCATTTCTTAGTTTTGGAAGCTGCAGGCCCTGCCCTTCCTATATAATCATATATATTTATAAAACAGTACAATTTTGGAAAGTTACATTATCAGTGTCTTTGTTTTTTTCTTTAAAGATTTATTTATTTTTATTTAATGTGTATGAGTGTTTTTCCTGCATGTAATTCTGTGTATCACATGTGTGTCTGATGCCTACAGAATCCAGAATAGGGTGTATGATCCCCTGGAACTGGAGTTATAGGTGTCTGTGAGCCCATCTTGTGGTTGCTAAGAACTGAATTGATCCTCTGCAAATGCAGCACGTGCTCTTAACCTCTGAGCCATCATTCCTGCCCTATATTAGGAGTTTCTTACAAAATTAAATATAAATATATCTTCTGACCCACATTTATAAGTACTTACAAAAAAATACATGTTCACAAAAAGACTGGAACATGAATGTCTGCAGATTTATTCATAATATCCCCAAACTGGAAACAAAGCAATAGAATAACAAATAAACAACCTGAAGTAGTCACATAACAGATAGTGACATACAATAAAAGGGAAATAACTACTGAGATTGTAACAAAAATCAATATAAAATTCATGCAACTGGTTTTACAAAATTTACATAAATAATTTACACAAAATTATACAACAGGACAAATGGTAACGTACCGCAGTGTGGAACTGGAAATTTTTATTCATAGGAACCTACAGATCTGACTTAGGTGATTACGGTATATATTTTGATTGGTGCAGTGTTTGCATGACTGTATGTTTCCCAAAACTGTATACTTAGAATGGAATTGTTTTATGGTATTTAAATTATACTTTAATAATGTCTATTTTTAAGAGTTTTAAAAAAAAACCCTTCATGTAGACAGTGCAACATGATGTGTGAGTGTGTTACTTCATGCTACACTGTAGAGGTGCTCAGTTGTCTTAATCATGACTGCATACTCCAGGGGTGGCTAACTAACAATTAATCAAAAAGCCTCGCTGGAGGGGCAGCCACCATAAAGTGCTGCTGCTTATATTTAACTTCTATTGCACTGGGGATTTCATTAATTATCATAATTAATGTTAGATAGGTTGTTCATGGTAGTGGTAAGCAAAATATGAACACTGTTAAAGATTTAAACATATTACCTGCTTTTATATAAGAGGGTCAAAGACCATTCTAGAAGGTCCTACATTTTTAGGAATGGTACTGTAGGCTGAATTCAACACTGTCTAACTGTGGTTCATGGATTCTTGCTTGTCTGAGAGTCCTCACTGTGAGATCAATGGTTTTTCAAGTTTGAATATATCTGGAGGGCTAGTTTTAAAACACACATTTACCAGTCCCCCATTCTAGACTTCCTGATTCTATACATCTGGGACAGAGTTTAAGACTTTACATTTCTAACAAGCTTCTAGGCAATTCTGATGCTACTGGTCCATGGACCACACTCTGAGAACCACTGTGTTGAAGGACTGTGGTCTACCCAGATTCATCAAAAAGCACTCAAAACAGCCCAACCATACTTTGGCTGTGCCTTTGGTACAAGTTGTAAGGTTACTTGGTACCCACTGTCTAAGGTTCCTATGTAACAGTGCTTCTTTGGGCATCTGATTTCATTATAATCTGCCAGTCAAGGCAGCGATAAAAAGGAAACTGTCAGGTACATTCTTAGGATCTTTATTCTCTCTACCTGCAACATCATGGTTTCCCCCCTCAGTCTCTATTCCCTGGTCATCACTGTTTAACTTTGAAGGTGCTTTGAATCAATTCATAGTAAGAGTCATCTTATGGGATTAAGTAGATCACTGGCTTGCCTCCAGTATTCTAAGATTTTTCCTATATTTACTAGTTTGGATTTTACACACCTATGATTGAGGCCCTTTAGCTCCCTATAAAATTAGCTGTAGAAAAACACAGAAAAATAATCTGGATCAAATTCAGGCCCAGTTTCCCTTAAGAACAGCAAGTAGCAGTTTATAAATCATGAGCGCCTCCAGTCCTAAATTTTCTTTTATTCATTATTTATAAAAGCATTACTTGAGAGCACTTAAGACCTGTGTAGTAACAAATTATCTCAGTACAAGACACTAACACAGCACACCCCCCATTTACCCTAATCCCCCTTTCCAACTGACTCAACTCATGTAGTTTCCTTCTTCCTTCTTTCTTTTGTACCCTCAAAAACTATCTCTTCTGATCCTAATTCCACTCCCTTTGCCAGTTTTTTTGGTTCTATTCAGAATTTCAAACAAAAGGGCCAAATGAGGTCAGACACTCCACCAACCCTCACACAATTCCTACCAAGAATTGGCATCCTCCAGAGACTAGAGGCCCAATTGGGAGAGGTGAAGATGACATGATTTGTTTGGGGTGTGGACCACTGTAGGAAAGTATCAAGAGACAAGCATCTGGAACAGTCCCGCTCTAACAGTGCTTTCAGCTTCCCTAAAGCAGTTCTTTCAAGTTGTTCTAACGATGACACATCCTGCCTCTAGCTAATCCTTCCTGACACCCTTCCATTGTACCTTCAACTCACTACAATAAACAAGCCTTCTGCCATCACTTTTTCTAAGCAACATCATCCACCCCATTCTTGACCAGTGATGCAGGGATACGAGAGGAAAATGGTGGTGGTGGGGGCGGGGGGAATGGCTCATTTCCAATACAGTGCTGCAAGCTGTATGAACTTATACCCAGTAATCATCAGTGAATTCCAACAGTTCTGGTGCCTAAAAGTCCAGCTAGAGAGTTAACTGTGCTGTTTGAGTCTGCATGCGTTGCTAAGATTCTGCAGCACCACTCCCTCTGGCTTACAGCTGGAAGAGATAAGTGTCTGCCTTGTGAAAGCATGTAGGATGCACAAAAAACTTCACGATGTGACACAGCTGCAAACTATGTGAAAGTGTCCTGGGCTGAAGCTCCTCGAGGACTGCCTTGATAAAATATGCAAAAAGTTTCATAATGCTAACAAAGCTCTTCAGTTCAGTGGCCCATAGGAGGCTGTTCCCCACTTTCCCTGGGAGCTGCCTTTCCACAACTCTGATCCAAATTGTAATAAGGTCACAAGCTCTCAGAGCCAGAACTCAAGAGGACTAAGACTGTCCAAGAAGCTACCCTTGTTTCCATGGCAGCTGGTAGAAAGCACACATCAGAAGGATCAAAATGCTCAAGATCAAAACATTCCTCTACCTGACTTGGATTATCTTTTATATATTGGCTGGTTCTAGCCTAGGAATAGAGAGAATCTAGAAGCAATGTCTTTAGTTTTTCAAAATGAACTGCCAACTACTGAAACGATGGCCCACTCAGTTTTTGTTATTTTTGTTTTTTGTTTTGTTTTGTTTTGTTTTTTGTTGTTATTATTTTGAGACAGGGCTCTGGCTGTTCTGGAACTGACTATGTAGACCAGGGACACTTCAAACTCACAGAGATCCTCTTGTCTCTCTGCCTCCTGAGTGCTGGAATTAAACTGTGCCACCATATGCCCTGCTTACTTTTTAAGGAAGGAAAAAAAGTAATAGCTTGTGAATTAATTGCTTGGCAGTTAATGTGCAACCAACTGGTACTGTGTGTCTATTTAAATAATCTTCCAAACTTTCAAAACAAAACAAGGGATCTCTCAACCTTATTATAGGCCCTTATTATAAGCAAGTGGCAAGTTTATTATAAATTTTTCTTTCTCCCTGTCCTCATTGCTTATCCTACAAACTTCTCTTGACTCTAGTAAACATTTATGTTTTACAAGTTTTCTCATTACTCTGTGGCAGGTGATAGTGGAAAGTGTCATAAAAAAAAAAAAGAGCTGGGCTGGAGAGGTGGCTCAGAGGTTAAGAGCACTGGCTGTTCTTCCCAAGGTCCTGAGTTCAATTCCCAGCAACCACATGGTGGATTACAGCCATTTACATTGAGATCTGCCCGGGCATATATGTAGAGCAATACTGTATACATAATAAATAAATGTTTTTTAAAAAAGTTGATCATGTTGGACTCAGAATCTACACATGTTGGACATGTTCTTGCATGAATAAGAGTCAAAAACTGTGCAGGACACAAAAGACATGGTGACATACAGAAACAAAGCATTAAGACCCTTAATTTCCATATTACTGCTCATTTTTACCTTTTAATAATACTGCCATAATCCTATTCTCTCACACTGAACTGAAGTCTAGAATTTCACACAATGTGTATTTTAGTCGAGCTTTCCAAAACTTGTAGAGGCTTTCTGGGAAAGTTTGGGTAAACTTACTATTAGTAGAAAGAATAATAACCTCATAAACATAATGAATGGAAAGAGTTATCCTGCTAAAGATTATTCCAACAGATAATTCAGTATTGTGTTTTCGGGATATATATACTCTATTTCCCAGAAGAAAATTAACCTAAATATACCTGAATAATCCTGAATAAAAATAAAATTGAAATGAACTATAAGTAATGAGTGTTTGGCAGTTAATATGCAACCATCTAGTACTGTGTGTCTCTTTAAATAATCTTCTAAATTTTCAAAACAAGACAAAACAGGATATTTCTCAACCTTATTATAGGCTCTTATAAGCAAGTGGCAAGTTTATTATAAAATAATATATTCTTGATTCCCTCTTTCCCTAGAATGTTTTAATGGATTCTGTGTTATTTTTGCCAGTTCGAACTCTCTTGATTGAACAAGAACCACAGGCCTTAATGAAGCTTAGCATAAACTGAATAATTTAAATCAAATTTGTCTTGAAAGCAAATTGAGCCAAGATACATGTTTCAGAAGTTTAGAATTATTGAAAACTGGAAATCTTGAAGAACAGATTAGGAATTCTACAAGCCCTGCCCCCCACTTTGTACTGAGTCTTGGATGAAGCCATTCTACTGACCTGTATATCCCTAGCACTTTGTATTTCTTTATTTTGAGACAGGGTCTCACTATACTGACTGATCAGCCTTGAGCTTGCTGTGTGGCCCACACAGGCCTTGAATATATACTCTTCCTGCATCGGCCTCCTTTAGATTGATATTACATGCCTGTGCCACCACCTGGAATACATTTTTAAAGAATCAGCAAAAAAAAGCACATTAACATATCATACCTGATCTATAATTTTTAGGTACATGGTGAGACAGGGAGACAGTGTTTTCTTCAGGGATGTGATCCCTGCTAGGCATACTGCCCATAATCCAGGAGACAATCCTACAACCATGCAATACTAGCACCACTAAGTGGACTCAGTGGATTATAAAAAGAGTACATGCAGTTGGGAGGGAAAAGTTGTTATGTGGAAAAGTTGGAGGAGAGGGAGTAGGGAATGGATTTGATCAAAACATATTATATGCATTTTCAAACAATATATAAAATATGAAGTCTTTAAAACCTCATCACCATAGAGCTTCATTTAAGTAGGAATAAGCCAACACATGGATAAATAGGAATCACATATGCATATTTGCATGAACTAAAGAAAGACAAGCCAGTGAATTTATTACTGTCAAGTTGTTTCCAGATGCAAAATGCCACTGCTCTTTTGCAGCAAGTGGCTTTCTAAAGTTCTTCTAGCAAAGTATCTAGTGTGGTCCAAAATATGGAAGAAAAAAATAATTGCAAATTGCAGCTGTGAAAGGATGGCTAAAACAGAATTCTGGCTGTGAGTTGTTCAAGGCCTCTCACACTCCCTCTTCTTGCTTACTCTCACTCTCATCTCACTCTTCTAAGTACACTCTCACTGCTTCTAAGCAACACCAAGCAATGAAAGAAGTAATTCCCCAGCAAAAAAACCAACATATACACATACCTAACAAAAATAATTCAAGGTAGGCAAATGTCTTCCCCATTTTTTGAAGTTATAATTTATATCATTTCCCCTTTTCTCTTTCCTACCTTCAACCCCTCTCTTGTACCACTCCTTTCTCTTGCTCAAATTCATGATGTCTTTAATTGTTGCTACATGCGTGTGCACACACACACACACACATACACTCACACACACACAATCCTTTCTAAAAATTCCCAAGCAGCAGGGCTGCCAAGGCACTTCTTCATAATATGTTCATTACTAAGATTAAAGTTCCTAAACTAAAGGAAAATTAAAGACACCTGAAGTCAGGGCTAGGGAGACAGCTCAGCAGTTAAGAGTTCTTGCTGCTTTTTTTGAGGACTCAAGTTCAGTTCTCAGCACCATATGGTACCTCACAGCTGTCTGTAACTTCAGCTCCAGTGGACCAGATGTCCTCTCCTAGCTTCTGCAAGCACAAGGCATTTCATATATACATACTTACACACACACACACACACACACACACACAAATTCATACATACAGGCAAAACACTTATCCATTTAATTTTTTAAAAATCTATCAGAGATGCTGGGCCAAAAGGCTGAAGATAGCTGCTCTAATGTATTGAGAGAAATTAGGGACTGTCCAGGCAGCCAGTTCTCTGTCATTTCTTAGTTTTGGAAGCTTCTGGTTCTGCACTTCCTGCATATTCAGATATATTTATCCTTTTCAGGTCTCTGATGTGGTTGAAGACTAGATAGTTATAGTCTCTCAGTTAAATTTTAAGTTGTTTAGGAATTAAAAGGATGTTCTAGACCTCAGAAAATGGTTTTAAGCTGGTAATGCCAGTTAGGATGGAAACTGAGTTAGGTATAGAACTTTAAACTCATAGAGATAGATAGATAATAGAATATTAATTTCAATTGCCAAATATGTATGGACTGGACATTGGGAATGTATGTTATACCTTACAATTTTCATAATTGTTGTCTAATTATTCCTATTGTTTTGTATTGTATTTATTGTTATAAGAAAAGGAGCCTTTTACTGGACTAAAATGGGGAGCTATTGGGGGGAGAAAGATACACCTTAAATTTAAAAAAAAGCAGATAGGAGGGTGAAGGGGAAGAGGGTAGGAGGGTTGGGGGAGGGGCCTATGATTGAGATGTAACTTGGAGAAATAAATGTAAAAAAAAGATAATCAAATAAAAATCTTAAAAGAAAAATCTTAAAAAAACTATGAAGCAGTTCTACTTAAAACATCTTTCTTAGTCATTAGTTATTTTATAATATTTATTTATCAAGTTCTTTTAAGGGTCTCACTATGTAGCCCAGGCTGTCCCATAACTCAAGTTTCTCTGTTTCAACCTTCCAGTCTTCCTGTCTCCACCCTCTAAATGCTAGGAATATAAACTTATTGTACCATGCTTGATCCTATTCCATATTTTAATGTAACATTAAAACTAATAGGCCTTAGCCTACAGCCTGGACAAGGAAATAAATAGAACTATATATCACCTTTCAAAAACAGTGTCAGTATTATTTTAAATGCCTACATAACACATCTAAAATAATCCTAGCTGTTCTAAACATGCCCCTTAAGTAAAACTGCATTATAGCTTTTAATTTGATGTCGTCATTTGAGACAAACTTTCACCATGTAGTCCAGGTAGGCCTCACACTCTACATCTTTCTTCCTCAGTCTCCTAATGCTGAGATTAGCGGAGCATGCCACTCTACGGGGCCAGTTTAGATGTTATATAACTTCCTTGAAGATTTATCCATATTTTTGCATATTCTTTTCAACACTCAATGAGTACTGTGGCCTACCAGTTTCCTCCAGCCTTGGATCTTTACCTTCTTGAAGCAGAGTGGTCATGATAACCTACAGAAGACCTCAGCCTACGGTCTGGGAAAGGAAATAAATAGAACTACACTAATGGTAATAAAGTTAATATTCCTACTATGAAAATTGTTTTAGTCACAAGATCCTCAGGAGACCCCCTCCTTGAGATTCCAATCCCCTCGAATTGAACAGGGTAAGATAGAGGTCTTATGAGAAAAACAAAGCATGACTTAAGGTAGAACTTTTCAGTGAGTTTCCCTTGTTTGTGTAAATAACTACAATAAGGCCATGTATTCATGAATCTAGACTTAGTCTTTCTTTGGTCTGTCAGCTCCCTCCTTATTTGGGGTTAAATAACTGTTTCTTTTAAAGTTTCCAAACTAAAGTCACAAAATGAGAACATTCTGCATGCTAGGAAGCATGCTAAACAAATGGAATACACTAATAACTCCGACGGATCACTGTCCCATTTGACTCTGAAGTCTAATGAAAGAGTACGAAAATATTAATGCACAGTGTGTAAAAAGGGGTCACAGAAATTTCACAGGAAGCTCTGAGCGTGTCCATGTGGGGAAACACAAGCTTTTTTCTGAGAAAGTAAAGTTGAAGCAAAGACCTGAAGGATGCTGAGAGGGAACCAGGTGAGGAGTGGGTAGAGCAAGGCAGGATAATAGTTCAGCACATGCAAAAATAGCTCTGAAGCAGAGAAATGTGTGGGAAATGAAATTCCATAAGGAATCTATGAAAGCTAATACTTCTGAATCACAGAGAGGGGGGAGGAAGAGTATCCTTGTGGGCTCAGGTAAGCGCATAGTTGGACCCTGCACATCTTCAATAAGGGTTTTAAGGTCTCAGACCTCTAGTGAAACACAACAATATGGAAGAGAGTCATTTGTCTCTCCTAATTTATGAAACTTCTAGGATTGACAGAATAGAAATGAAAACTGGCATCTATCCAAAAGGGGAGAAACAAAACAGGAGAAGAGATAAAGAAAGATGGGAGTTCCTGTATCTTAGAGACCTAAAACATGATCTGAGGGCAACCAATTTAGGAGACCAGAGGAATATTATTATTAAAATTAGTGGGGCGGGGACAACAAAGAGTTTGGAGCAGAGAGTGGGAGAACCTAGCAAGACACATATCAATTTATGCACCCAAGAACTCAGAAATTAAGACATTTCAGGTTCCTTTGGAAGCTGAAAATGCATAGCTTGACTATAAATCTCAGAGTCTTAAATGCTTATCCTTCAAACCCCTGCAGTCAAGCATCCTGACCACCTGCTGCTTAACTCTAGGACTGAAGCAGATGTACCATACCTCCCAGGAGAAATGACATTTAAGTGGGGGAGGGTCAAGAAATTGAAAGCCAAGAAGAACACCTGCTAATTCAACACTATAAAAGGAAGTAAATCTTTAATTTCTTTTCCTTCCATTTTTCTCTTCTGTCATTTCATTAAAAAAAAAAAAAACACTGTGTCATATGCCACCCCTGACTCCAAAAGTAACATGAACTTCAGCAAAGTATCCAGCCATTAAACTGGGCAATTCTATCATTCTTGTTTGTCAATATCCTTTTTAAATTTTGCTTTGTTTCTCTGGGTGGTCTTTTTCATGGTGCTTAGAATTGGCCCAGGGATTTGGTCATGATAGGCAAGTGCTGTACCACTGATCTACATCCCTACCCCCGCTGTCACCCATTGTCTTTTCATCTGAGATATAAGGCCACACCAAGTCAACAGTCTTTCTTCTAGTGGACAAGCAACTAGCTCATTTTCATCAGGGACATTAATGACACTGTAGTGCTTCTTTGGCTTAGAATTTGAGGTCACTATTTTCTTGTTTTTTTTTTCAATGCTAAACATGGGTTGCACAGTCACTTAAAGGACTCTCAAAACTACATGGGCTTATACATTTTCCCTAATCTGCTTTACCTCCATTTTAAATTTCTTCAATTAATTGTACCATTCTCTCTCCACAAGTGAACACATCCCAGATTCTGCAAGACAAAGCCAGTGTAACTAAATTTTATTCTGTGTGATAAAGACATTGATCTAACAGGGCCAGATGTGATCTTTAAACCCAGCACTTGGGAGGAAAAATTGGATCTCTTTGAGTTCAAGGACTACCTGGTCTACATAGCGAATTCAAGCCAGCCACAGCTACATAACAAGGCCCTGTCTAAAAAATAAATAAATGAATAAAAACAAAAAGGAATCATGAAATATGGCTTAGACTTAGTTTGTATAAGCTTTCCATAACCAAATTTCACAGATGGTGTTTTTAATGTTGTGCCCTAACTTTTTTAGACTGCACGAGCATATGGTTGACACTACCTATTTTGAATTTACCATCCTCTTTCACAGTTGGAGGATTTGCAGAAAACTTGCTTGAAATGATGAAAATAAACAGCAGTAAATTTCCTCATCTGTTTTAATGCTAACATTCTCTTGCTGCCTTTCCAGATTTACAATCCCAACTACATTTTCCATACTTCAAGCATTTCTCCTCTGCCCTCACCTTCCCAACTTTCTTATTTCTACACTGTTATTTCTCAAGATCTCTAGACATGTTTTTCCTTATACACCAATTTCATTATTTCTCAGGTAACAAGCCAATAGAGCAGAGACTAGAAACTGGCTGTAGCCAATATACTGATTCCTTTTTTTTTCCCTTCACTAGTGGGATAAGACTAGATCACCTGCACCACCTTCTTTTAATCAGTGAATGAGTTCCTTAAATACATAATGAATTTCCATTGTCTAGCTCTCTGAAAGAACCTGTAAATCTGACACCAGGAGCCCTCATTCATGTATGACAATAGTAGGTAGGCCTTTTGTTCCCAGAGTAGCTTGTCAGATTGTCCCAGTTCCCAACTAGCCACCTTGAGCCATTTCAATTTACAGCTTGGCTCTAGGAGGATCTTCTTTTTACACACTCATCTTGGCCAGGCCGGACCAGTGCTTTGCTCTCTCCAAAGGGTCATACTTTCTCTCCAGTTAGTTTCTCTTTTTTCTTTCAGACCCACTGAGAGTCCTTTCAACAACTAGCTATTGTCTGGCTTTCATTCAAACTGCTCCGTGAAAAAAAACAGTTGTCACAGTTTTCCACACCTTTTCAGCTATCAGTTTTTTAGACTCCAACTTTTACATTCAGACGGAATGGTTGTATCACCAAAATTATTGCCTCTGCATGGTTTCCTGTACAGATGGACATCCATACTCAGTCTCCCAATGGTATTTCATTAAGTGGAAATTATACAATGTACAATAGTCAATTAAGTGATTTTTTAAGCACAACATTTGGGTCTGCATATTAAGTTCCAGGTTAAAGATTCATACTTGAATTTATAACTCTGGTTGTAATGAGGAAAATAGGAGAAAGGGACCAGCCAAAAAGTTGAGGGACAAGGACCTCAATTCTTTTTTTCCCCTTTCTTTTTTGAGACAGGGTTTCTCTGTTGTAGCCCTGGCTGTCCTGGAACTCACTCTGTAGAACATGCTGGCCTCAAACTCATAAATCCACCTGCCTCTGCCTCCTGGAGTCCTAGGATTAAAGGCTTCAAAGTGTGTGCTATCACCACTTGCCTGCATGGGACCTTAATTCTTACCCTTATCAGAAACAGGAAACGACCTTGGTTCTATCCTGGTCAGATGGCAGAAATTCCAGAGCTGTTGAGGGCTCTAGTTCCTGGTGTGCTTTCTTGTTACCTTCCTTTACAGCTACCTGGAAGCTACTCTTGAGGGTCTGACACTAAGTCCAGTCTAGACACACCGGATGGAGAGAACAGGACACTTTGTGGGTAGGCCAATTGCATGGACCAGTTCATGGCCTTGCCTAGCCCCCATACCTCAATCAAGAAAAGTCACAATAACTCCTACACCATGACTCTTTGTGGCAAGTCTTTTCTTGGAATCTGCTATTTTTTATACAGAAATTCAGCTTTGTTCCTTTAGGTCTTACCCTAAACCTCCAATGATGCCTTTCTAAAAATTCACCTTCCCTGTGAAACCCATTTAGTGCGTTAGAGAGGCAAAGTATTGAGGAACCATTGATGGTGTGGCTTTGGTGGTCATTGATTTTCTGGGACCCTAGATGCCTTCTTTCTCTTTCCCTGCATCCACTGAGGTAAGAAAAATGGCGTTGCTGTCAGAGATCCCCATAATCACGAGAATGTCAAAGTAAAGTGGAGCTAAACAATAGCAATAGTGGGAAAGAAAAAAGGTTCATTCAAGACTGCTGAAATAAAGGGGGGAAGGGAGGGGCAGAGGTAGGGAAGAGAGAGGGAAAGGGAGAGAGAGAGATCTAAATATATAGCTCAGTTAAATTCTGAGTATCAGCAAGGATATGAAGGAATTTCCAGCCATGGTGGGAGGCAGTAGTTGGAAAGTTTTCAGTAGGAAACATCAGAGATAACAGATTCTAAGTAAGCCTATATAGCAGGATTCTTAGAGAAGACAGGGCAGGGTGATCAGCATACCTAGGAGGGTAGAAGAGGAAGGAAAACCCTGATCAGATACTAAGAATGCTAAAATGACTGAGCAGGATTCTAGATTTTTTAGGGAGTATACAGTTGGGCTGAGAAGAAGACACAGAATTCCCATTAAACTTTGGTAAAGGCCAAAATACATACAAAAACATAGAATAGCACATAAAGGGAAATTCAAGTGAAAAGTAGGCAGTATTCCAATGAACATTTTTAAAGTTAATAGAACTGAAAATTTTCCACATAAGCTGTGTTATTTATAAAACAGTGATTAATGTCTAAGCCCACAAGGCTTATTTGAGGCAAGCTTAAATACAGTATAATAAAAATCTAATCTGAAATACAGATAAAATAACAGTAACTGATACAACCAAACAGAAATCACCTTTTCTTTTCCTTCTTTTTTGGCCAGGGGAGGGAGGATCAAACACTGCCTCTGCTTCTGGAGTGTAAGGATTAAGGGCATGTTTTCTTTTCTTTCTTCTTTTTTAGTTTTTTGAGACAGGGTTTCTCTGTGTAACAGCCTGGCTGTCCTACACTGGCTTTGTAGTTCAGGCTGGCCTCAAACTCACAGATATCCACCTGCCTCTGCCTCCCAAGTGCTGGTACTAAAGGTGTGTGCCACCATGCCTGGCATGTTTTTTTTTTTATTTGAGATTTTATTTATTTTGATGTGTATGAATGTCTTGTCTGAATTGTGCACCATATGCATACAGTGCCTACAGAGGCCAGAAGAGAGCACTGGATCCCCTGGGATTAGAGTACAGACAGTTGCTTAGCTATCATGTGGTGCTGGGAATGGAACGCAGGTCCTCTGGAAGAGCAGTAGGTGCAATCTCTCCAACCTCTCTCCACTACCTCTCCAACATCGAGACATGTTTCATTCTTAAAGTCAGGCATAATAACACACAACTGTAATCTCAGCACTTGGGAGGCAGAGGCAGTAGGATCACTGTGACTTCAAGGCCAGACTGGTTTACATAGTGAGTTCCCAGTTAAATTATTTGAAGAAAATCAAATGTGGAATTGATGTCACCAACAGCTTAAGCCTGCAAAAATCCAAAAGGAAGGTCTTTCACAATCTGATGTTATTAAACCCTTAGCAAGCATCAGCATTTATATGTCCTAGGTGTCAGGAATACATAGAGACACCCTGTATCAAACACACATACACACCACAAAAAAGAAGAAATGATAAGTGAAGGAAATGAAGACTTCTGAAAAGATTATACTAGTTTAATTTAGCTCGGACATCTAGGACAATAAATGCTGGTGCTTGCTAAGGGTTTAATAACATCAGATTGTGAAAGACCTTCCTTCTGGATTTTGTCAGGCTTAAGCTGTTGGTGACATCAATTCCACATTTGATTTTTCTTCAAATAATATAATTTTCCACTGCTATGGGTGAATCAACAGAATTGTTCTTATTTCTTACAGCCAGAGAGGAGGTTTCTTTGTAGAAACAGGACTAACACAGGTATGAAGACTACCCTCAGGAATCAAAGAACTGAATTAAAGGGAGAAAGAAACAATTAGCTAAAGAGAATACTTATTAGTGAGAAGGGTGACTCCTGTTTAATTGATTGTGACACATACTGTAGCTGACTAGGTTATCTCAATATCCTTTTCTAAATTCTTTTGCTTTGGACCTTCTCTACTGCAAAGGCTAGATAATCTCATTTACTAATATAGCCAGGAAAGGGTGTGCAAACAATGTTGGCCAATGTTTGAGAAGCTATCTGAAAGGAAGCAGTTACCAGCCTAAATTAAAAGACAGTCTCAGAGATGTACATCCTTTCTCTTCCTAGCCCTCATCCTGAACTGGTAGGACTAAGGATCTATTTCCCTTTTAAAATGCTTGCCAAGCATGTACAAAGTCCCATCATCTAGTAAAAAAATAAACAATGAAGTTGCTGACTTTAAAATGGTACAGGAGGATAGAGAGAGGCCCTGGGCCCTGATAACACCAAAGAACTCTTCCATATTTTCATGGATGTCTACTGTTTGTCTCAACATCTCTGCTTAGGCTAAGGAGAGAGTCTCACTCTTCCTCTTCAGTCCTTCTTGAGGTAAAGAAGAGAAGTCAACAGCAAAAAGAGCATAGGTCTGTTTCAAGGCTCCTAGCCTTCATGCTAAATGGCAGGTCAGCATAGCAGTTAATTAATGCTTGAAATTATTTTATGATAAATAGGCAGGGTACTTTTCTAGAAATAAGTAGGTTAGGCAGGTATCGATGAAACCCAGAGTCTTGCTTATACTAGGCCATCACTCTATCACCACTGAGATGCAACCTGAGCATCAATTTTGAATGGTATAGTCCTAAATCCGATATTCCCCAGATTTAAAACAAGTATTCAAAATTTAAAATATACAAGTTGTTTCTCCAGATATGAATGAAAATTTACAACTAATCAAATTTCAATTCACTCTTTAGACATATTCATACATTAATCTCTTCAATGTCACAGATGTCCTTGAAATCAAATAGAATTTCACCTTCAGATACTATTATTATTATTCCAGGAAAATTTTGACTTTTAACTGAACTTCAGATTTTATTTATTTATTTATTTACTTACTTACTTACTTACTTACTTATTTGTACTAGGGAATGAACCAAGAGGTTCAGACATGTTAAGCACAGGATCTATTATTACTTAGCAGCACCTCCAGCTCTACAACTCTACCTGAAGGTGGTAGGAAGGGCACACCTTTTTAGGGAAGCAGAGGCAAGGGGGTATCTGAGATAAGGGCCAATCTGATCTACATAGTGACCTCCAGAACAGACAAACCAAAGAAGTAAGTAAATAAGAAGAGAGACAGACAGACAGAACTCTAATGTTCTGATCTAACCTTTATCTGATAGTGTAAGTTTCAGGATCTGATGGACAATTAACATGCCCTGCCTGTCTCTCCCCCCATCACCAACATCAATACACCTTCCTCAATACCCATCCCTTCCAATATTTTCATGAATAAAATGTATGCCAAATAAATATAAATACAAGTTTGGCTTAAATTACCATGGACAAAGCAAATCTACCCATTTTGAAAGAAAAATCTTTTGCAACATTTCTGCCTTAGGCTAGTACTCACACTTTAATCTTATTAAGGAAAATAAATGGTGTTTTGTTCTTATTATTATAGTTGTTATTGTTGAGAACTGGAAGAAGAAAATCTGTCACATATTTAACCATGCATAATTAGTGCATGATAATACATAATATAAGATAATTAAGATATAGGAATATAGTAAAAATACTTTCATTCGTATGTTTTGCATACTCTAGGTGGGGAAGGAAAAAGTGGAGTAGCTCAAACTGCCCATACATACAAAGGACTAGTCATGGTGTGTCATATACAAATAAAGCATGTGACAGAAAATAATGCTGTATTTACAGAGCTTTATGTTAATTTTCCTGACAATACTAATGTTTAGATCCTGCTAAACATACAAATTTGTAAGTCATAAGTTAAAAAATGACCAATCACTTACCAACTACAGTTACTATGAAATTTCTTCAATGGTAGGATTTTTACTTCAGATATCATTAGATATCAGATTGCCCTGGCCTCTGATACAGACCAGGATGTTTTTAATAAAAAGGATATCCGAAAGTTACATGTTTATATTTTGGTGCATCCGTATAATACACTCAGATCTAGAAAGAAGTCTCCTTTGCCTCATTCCTCTCTCTCTATCTCACTTTCTCTTCATGCCTGCCTTCGTCCCTCCTCCCTCATATGATTGAACCCAGGGTTTAAGAATCTAGAGGTCATACATGTTAAGTGAGGACTGCTCCATTCTATACATTCTTCTAAATGCCAGCACGAGACTGCACTGTCTCAACTCTGAGGAAGCTACTGATATAAATAGCAGCATCTCTCACTTCACCAGTTCACTCAGGAGGGTCAGTCTAAGTATCACACACACTCAGGAGTTTCTCTGCCCACAATAGTTCCCCATTTCAACTTTTAGTAACCACGTCAAACTTTCCCCTCTATTTTTGTTTGGCTCATATATGACAGAGAGGAGGGACCACACCCGCTCTGTTTACTTCTTTCTCTTTCCATAAGATATTCTCTGTCACTGTGAACCAAAATAAACCACTCAAGCCAAGCTTCGTGACACAGATTTGTAATACCAGCAGTAAAAAAGCTGAAGAAGGGGGATGGTGAGATTCACTCCAGCCTTGGCTACAGTATAAATTCAAGGCCAATCTATGATACATATCAATAGGGAAGGAAACCCTATATACATAAAAAGCAAATAAACCCAAAAACTGTGATTCTCGAAAAATAAATCTCTTTACCTTATAAGTAGCCTGAGTCAAGTATTTGATTATAAACACAGAGAGCTGACTAATATGGCTGGACATGACCCTAGAAAGAACATGATTCAGGGCAGGGCAAAGGATGAGATATGTGGAGAGGAAATGAACCATCATGGAAATCATCATAAAGGAAAAATAAGGACCATAGGGAGAAAATAGCTGGACAGTGGGGTAGGGTAGCACAGTGACCAGGAGGGTAGTTGGAGCACTAATGATGAAATATTTTGCTTTTCTCCCTTGTAAATTCCTGCAGTGAACAACTTATCAGAAAAGAAGACTTTGTTCCCACAGAAACAGGTAGCTGAGTTCTGTCATGTGGTACAAGACTATCAGACATTTTGATGGCTAAGTAAGGATCTGACTTGGGGACATATGATCACCAATTCTATATATCCTAAATTTCTATATTACAGCACATTCTATTCCAAGTTGAAAGCAACTAACTTACAAATAAACTTTGGTATATACCCCAAGGGTAAGTTCAGAGAGATCTCAATCTCTTCTCAAGTCAGGAAATGTTCTTACCTGACTACTGACGGATTTCTATAGAACCTTATCTAAGTCAACTCAAACTCAGAAAGTCTTACAAAAGTGTTTTTATTTTCTCATTCTCTATGATCAACATAGATGACTGATTACATTATCATGCATGAAGGTCTCCTGTACTTCAGTAATTTGTTTGCTGGTTTTCATATCTACACTCCAGCTTTTCCTTGCTCTACTCTCCATTAAGAGAAGTTGACTTCCAGGTAGCACTCTAACAGGAATCATGGGTGAGAGGAGATAGAAGGTAGTCTATTTATTCTTCCCTTCCACCAAAACATCTGTCAGTGGTTCTTTCTCCAACAGCTCTGGATCCAGATAAATGATCCTGATAGCAAAATTCTGAGGACATCCCCTCTTGCCATTTTTTTCTCTAGCTTAATGATGCCCCTGTGGCTTCTTAGCTCTACCATCCTTGAGCCAGTAATTTCTCCTATTAAAATCTCTTGATTAAAAAATAACTAGAGTGCTTTTCATTTTCTGACTGGAGCTTGACTGGACATCGTCCAAGTAAAAAACTTATCTAGCATCAAAACCCTGAACATAAAAGGCTTCTTTTGGTCTTATCCTTCTCTACCACTGTAGTCTACTCTTTTGCTCTAAAACAGCACCATCAGGTAATTAGTGGCCATTAATTCTACATATCAGGATTAGGGGGATGGAGTTGAGACACAGTGTTCCCATATAGATCAAAGTGCTCTCTAATTCATGGTCCTTTTGCCTCAGACACCCAAGTTCTAGGGTTACAGATGTGAGTCACTATGCCTGACCTAAACTTTTAAGATCATAAGTAAAAACATAGGAACAAAGAGTTATAAAGTTGTAGATATAGACCTAAGATTTTGATGGGGTCATATGCATTCGATTAAAGGTTCTACTGTGTATTCTTGTCTGTTCTAAATATTGTTATGGTTAATAGCAATTATAACTCCTTGAACAGTTCCTACATCAGGCATTTTATCATTATTTATATATTATCTTTAATCTACAGAATTCGTCCTAAGGTATGAGTCCAGAAATTGGCTTTCAAAATTATTAGTGGTCTCTTCTCTGGCCGCAGAACACTTGTGTTAGCACTAGAACTTAAGGACACATCCCTCCAGATTCAAAGTAAATGAACTATTTTGCTGCTGCAAAACATTGTCCCTAAATCTAAACAGAATATGCACACAACAGTGTATACAGTAGATAAGAACAAAGTCAAATTTTAGATATACCACATCAAGTTTAATTATAAGTAATGGAAGAAGGGCTGGAGAGATGGCTCAGCGGTTAAGAGCACTGGCTGCTCTTGCAGAGGTCATGAGTTCAACTCCCAGCAACCACATGGTGGCTCACAACCATCCACAATGAGATCTGGCGCCCTCTTCTGGCTGCAGATATACCTGCAGACAGAACACTGTATACATAATAAATAAATAAGTCTTTAAAAAAAAAAAGTAATGGAAGAAGCATTAAACTAAGCAGTGGAGTACCCAAGAATTAATCCTTGGCCCTCCTATTCAAGGATAGTTTCTATATTTCCCCTTCTAAAATAATTGCTAAGGAGGGTTAGAAATGCCAAGTTCCATTGTCTGAACTTGACTTAATTGGCAAAACATGGAAACTCATTAGTAACATTTTCTAGGTATTCTTGTTTGGTTTACTAGTCTGTCCTTCCCCTAGGTCACATGATTTGAGTATAGGTTTATCATGTCAAAATTAAATTGCTACTCAAAATGAAGCTCTTTTCAAGTACAGAGTGTATTATGCAACTTTTATATCAAGTTTTCATTGTCATGAGATACAAACCTAATAGATTCATTTCATGGAACTGGGTACCAGACCAGGGTGAGGTGGTAGTGAGTTACTTGGGTGGTGAAGTTACACATGTCCTGTGAGTGCTTGCTGGTAAGTTTAGTAGAACTACTTACAAGAACCTCATGTTGACAAGAACAAATACAGGCTGGAGAGATGGCTCACCAGATAAAGGCACTTGGCTGCAAGCCTGATGACCTGAGTTTGATCCCTGGGACTCACCATGCTAGAGGAGACAACTGACTTCCACAAATTGTCCTTGGCCTGCACTATGGACACCCAAACACAGGTACACAAATAAATAAAATGCAATTTTAAAATGTCTTTTAAGGAACAAATAGAATTGCTACTGACCATTATCAGTTTGATAAGCAGTACTCTACACAGGACCAGAAAGTAAAGTATACAACTGATTGTCTTTGCATTGAAATTAACAGTTAATGCAAATATGTTAATATGCAAATCTATATGAGCACATGAATCTATTCAGATATGCATACAAGCACACATTCATATACAACATTTTTCCAAGTTATATCAGCTTCATTTTATAAGAAGGCAAAAGGACCTCATTGGAGGCATACAAATCAAGAGTGTGGAATGGCAAATTCAGAAACACTGTCACAGACTATCACCAATTCATAAATAAGCTAATGATTCATTCCCTATGTCATAAGAGTCTTTCAGAGTATTTTTAGGCCATTTTATTACTACTATAGAGGAGGTAGACTTTTAAACTCACTATCTAGTTTATGTGAGTATTCTGACTGTTCTGAATCTCTTTTCACCAAAATTGCAGCTCCCAAGAGACATAACAGTAATCAGACTTGAGCCTTAAAAAAAAAAAAGAAATATTGGAAATGTTTGAATAAGAGCAGACATGATTTTAGATGTGTTTTCTTCATGTGCAAAAAAATAATCTTCTGCAAAATCAGCTACATAAAATTGTCCACATTTAGCACTTTTTCTCCTAGCTGAAGGTATACCCTTAATGCTCCTCTTACTTGGATCAACTAAATTCCAATTTGGCACCTCTTTTAAGTTGTAAAGCAGTCAATGTCTAAGAAACAATTCTTTCTGACTTTCCTTGGGTTACAGGCTTTGCGAAATACAAATCAGAACTATGTTTATCTATACTCAATTCAAAACTTTAAATCAAGTCATTTGAACAAGAAAAATGCTCTAATAAAAATTTCCATTAAAATGCCATAAATGTTTATTTCTGAAGTTACATTTCTATTTTGCAAATGAAAAAAAAATCAATTGTTCACAATCAATGCTGAAAGGGTTGATAAATTTTCTTCTTTTTTTAAGCAGGATAGCAGAGGTAAAATGAAGACCATGTTAATATTGTCTATGTTCTGTTTTGCAGATCTGAGTAAATATGTCAGTTATGGAATGAAGAGTATCACTTGGGATTCCACAGCTTAATTTTGCTGACAAAGCAGTTTTATATATCATGTCACGCATAATGGTTATTCCTTTGAGAACAGTGAACTAGAAGCCATAAAACATGGGATCAGGACTTGATTCTTCAATCCATATGTCATTCCATATATGCTACACTGCCTTGAGCTTCTGCTTACCTGAGTCCAAATATAGAAAGGAAACAGTTACCCTGTCCTCTGACATGATAACATTATGTTCCAAATCAGAAACAAGAGTACATTCAAGGGGCTGGCAGGAAATTAGAGCTGAAATTGAGAAAGATGGAGAATCCAGGCCATCTGACTCACAGCTGTATAGGTTGAAACATGGTTATTTCTGAAGACTCTTCACACACTATACAGTGCCACACAAATCTATTTGTAATTATTATAAATATGATTATCCTATTATCTGTATCTTCTAATCTGGTGATGACAAAGTCATTGGAGTTGGGAGTAGGACAACAGTATAGACAAGATCAAACTTAATTCAAGCCAGAAGTTAAGAGGAAAACAAATATTTAGATTCCCACCTAACATTATGCATGAGAAACTAAGACCAAAGAAAAGTAAAAGAACAACCTGAGGTCACATGCAAGATGGAATCTATCTAGATCTAGACACCCCTTTCTAGTTTGAGGCATTAGAGTAGTAGAAAAACTAAAGGTGAGAGTAGAGACAAGGAAACCTAAATATTTAGAGCCTTTATGGCAAACAATTTACTTTACAAAATATGTTGACAAAAGCATTAGGACATGCACTCAATGCAAAAGGAAAGTAGCCATTCAGAATCCCCAGCAATTTCTAATCTAAGAGCATTCTCAGGAGGGAATACTTGAGGGAATGCAGAAACCTATCAGAAAAGATGGACACTGTGCAAATATTTACAATCTTTCTTTCTCTTGAGTAAACAGAGGGAAGAGGTACAAGGAGTTTTAGACAATGTTTCTATCTTTGCAGTTTCTTTTTTTCGCAGGGCTGGAAGCCTTAGTATGCAGCAAGCATGTGATTTATCATTAAGCTATATCCCTCATCTTGTCATTTCTTCCTAATAATAATATTCTTAACCTCTTCACCTAACTAGAATTTAACCAATCCCTTTAATTGGGAACTGCTAAAGAATAACAAACCCAACCCAAACCCAGACCCATCACACACAAAATCAAAGCCCTTACTTTAACACTTGAAGCTACTTGAGTAATGGGCATAAAAAGAAAAGGGTGCCGGACGTGGTGGCGCACGCCTTTAATCCCAGCACTTGGGAGGCAGAGGCAGGCGGATCTCTGTGAGTTCGAGGCCAGCCTGGTCTACAAAGCAAGTCCAGGACAGCCAGGGTTGTTACACAGAGAAACCCTGTCTCAAAAAACCAAAAAGAAAAAACAAGAAAAGGGTAAGAATTCCTAAAATACTCTTATCTAATTTTTAAAAACTGAGAACTTTTTTTTAATCATTCAACTAAATACCGTGCTGGATCATGGGTTCCAAAACTTGAGCAACAGATAAGAAATGCTCGACCCCTCTAGAACTTCAAGAATGGGAGGGAAAAAAACACTGTAGGTTATAAAGATATCAATACAGGAAAAAAATGGAAAATGCTATCAGAACATGTAGCCTGTCTACATCTTAATAAAATGAAATAATTGGTTAACTTTCTGAAGCTTTGTGATTTTCTCTGCCTATTATTATATTTTTACCTAGGTCCTCTGTGTATATACTACTATTATTCTGCAGAACTGATGGTATCATTAATGTAAAAAACTCATTAATTTGGAAAGGAACTATGGGGGAGTCACATAAAGATTTATTTTTTAATAAAAATACTACAAATAATGTAGACTAAGATACACTGTTGTTTTGGGGGTTTTGTTCGTTTGTTTGCTTGTTTGTTTTTTTGATACAGGGTTTCTCTGAGTAGCCCTGGCTGTCCTGGAACTGGCAATGTAGACCAGGCTGCCCTCAAACTCAGGGATCCACCTGTCTCTGCCTCAGGAGTCTTTGGATTAAAGGCTTATGCCACCACACCTGGATTGCAAAAGTATTTTTACATGATACTCTATGGGGGAAGGTGAAGCTTTTTAAATGCTTTCTTAAAATTTCAGTGATGAACTTAAGTGAAATAAATGCCAATGTTGAGAAATGGACAGCTTTTTAATCATTTAACTACACTGCATAAAAATCAATGGTATATTATTAGTATTGCAAAATAAACTGCAGAGTATATTATCAGTAAACACCTACTGATTTGTAAATGCGTTTGGGAGTCACACAGAGCTTTATAACAATCATCCCATTGCATTTTTTAAATGCTGATAGAAACCCAAAATTCATTTCATGGATGAAGCACACAGCTACTTATAAGAAACCATGATGTATATACTCTTTCAAAAATTAAGCAGATATAAGACACATTTTTTTATTCCAGTAGCCTCACTACTATTTTCCACTATTACTGTATTATTGAGGGTAAACAGAAAAATGCTAAAAAAAAAAACCCTAATTCTAAGTTATTCTTATTTCTTCCTAGTGAAAATTCAAGAGTGTATTTAGAAAATTGTTAATATTACATAAAAATTATCTAGCATTCCAAACTCCTAATGACTGTCAAACAGTTACTGTAAACATTTAAATTATTACATTTTTAAAGATTATTTTTATTTTATGTGTAATATGTTTTGTTTGTGTTTATGTCTACCACATGTGTGCAATTGCCTTTAGAAGCCAGAAGAGGGTGTCTGATTCCTCAAACTAGAAAGACAGAAGGTTCTAAACTGCCCTGTGGGTGCTGGGAACTGAACTTGGGTCTTCAACAAGAGCAACCAGTGGTCTTATTTGCTGAGTGATCTCTCCAGCCCTTTAAATGATTTATTTATTATAACTATATTTTGAATGTATGGGAGCCTGACAATATTTTCCCTTGGGACTTGGAAATTTTTTCTATATACATAGCCTAAAATCAAGGTAAAATACTCATATTTCTAGCATTTGATCAAAGCCCATTCCAAAAAGCCATTATATATATAAATTGTATCCCATTATAATACTTATACTAATAAATAGATAGATAGATGATTGATAGTTACATAGATAGATGATAGATAGATAGATAGATAGATAGATAGATAGATAGATAGATAGATAGATAGATATTGGGAGTAAAATAAAATTGATCTTCTTACATTTCTTTTAAATTAAAGAAAGTTAGCCCTAGGAGGGATAAGAATATAACTCAATGGGAGAGTACTTCCCTAGTATCTACAAAGCCCTGGGTAAAATCCCAAACACCTAACAAATAATGTTAGTCCTATGTTCTCTAACAGGGATATTTTATTTCTGTGTGTGTGTTCGAGCATGGCCGTGTGTGTGTGTGTGTGTGTGTGTGTGTGTGCGCTAAAGCATGTGTACATGCATGCACTGGAGGTCGAAAACAGCTCCTCAAGTATGCTAGGTAAGCACTTTAGGGTGAGCTTCGTCCTTTCTTCCTTTATTGCTAAAACGTTTAAGCCTGCTTTTATGTGTGTGTGACTGGTTATATTTAGAGACTGAAAATATATAATACAATCCTCTTGATCTTAGAGTTACCTGGTTAATTCTGTGAGAATCCGAGTGTTTTGGCAGTCATACATAAATTACCTATATGTAAGTATGTAAGGTATTTCTATGTGTTGTGTGTACGTGTGTGTGTGCATATGTGAATAGCTGCTTCTGTTTTCCTATTATGGATTTTCATTGCTTTAGGAATTGTATTTACAGGGACACTTGTATAGAAGGAGATGGAGACATCAATTCTGAAACATTTTTTCTAACTGTCTAAATAATATATTTTAACTGTAGAAAATCAAGAGGAAAGAATAAAAAAAACCACTTAGAATCTATTGACTAGAGGTGTCCAATATTAATATGTCAAGTAACATTTTACCTTCCATCATTTAATGCTCATGTGCTAGTTTCCTGTTCTTACAAAATGTTTTTGACTTCTGATACCATGATGCTTAGACCCAAAGTAGGGGAAATAACTGAACTCTTTTAATGGTGACAGAGTACATAGATGTATATTGAAAAGGTTGCTTGGGACTGTGAACAAGTTAGAAAAAGGAAACTTCTTCAGAAGTGGATATATTTAGGAACATGCAGCATTGCACTGGTATAGTGAACCTCTGCAAGATGTTTGGAATGGAGGTACATAGAGGGTAAAGACAGTCTTGGCATTATAAGTATGTCACCACAGACATGAAATTCAGGCTCTATCAGGAGACGAGGCTAGATATGGTCTAAAACATGTGGTACACCAGAGTATACAACCACTCTTCCTTTCATGAACTGAGTACAGCTGAAGACTGAACCATTTTATCCAGTTCAAAGCAACAACTCAGAACTAAAGGGCTATCTCTTGAAGAAGGAAAAATAAAAGCCAATAAATAAAAGTTAAACCCAAAGATTTCTTTTCAGTGTGTTCTGCTTATGTTTCCAAGACAGAACATTATAATCTTTGAGAAGAGGAAGAGCAATGCTGGCATTAATTATATGAGACATTACTAGAGCTGAAGGCATAATAAATGGAATTGATCATTCCATGGTTAAAAGGAGAACCTGCAGCCTAGGAATTTATCATATAATTTTCAGAAACACCATAATTTACTCAAAAATGTCATTCATGTAATTAAACTATCCTTAGGTATAAGTGTAAATATGTATGTATTTCTAACATATAATAATATATATGTATATAATATATGATAATTTAAATGTGTATATATTTATAACTAATATGGACATGTTTACTGAAAGAACAATACCAACAAGATCCAGGAACTCACTAACACCTTAGTCAATTGCTAATACACTCCAAATGTTTGTACACTCCTGATGAATGTCTCTCTGAACCTGAATTCAATGCTTTGAGACACCTGAGTGTTAGTAACATCCACCATACAGGTAAATTGCTAGTATGTCATATGGGAAGGATAGAGATGTGTAGTCTCTCAATCAATGGAAGATGTTCTTTGATGAGCAATCGTTTGAGATAAAGAAATATTTTATTGCAAAAGAAAAAGATCCTGGAAATACTAGTTCTGAAAGCTGAAAAACAAATGTCAACACTTAATTCATTTGTAATTTGTAACATTTGTTT
>CAJQZJ010035647.1:614594-641468 GCA_907164525.1 Lophiomys imhausi | reverse complement strand
TGCTCACCATGTATTTGGTTAAAAAAGAAGTCAAAGGAGAAACATTTCAAGTAGTTTGATAAATATAACCATAAATATCATAAAGACATATGAAAATTGGCCAAACATGAGCTATGAAGGCTACTGGAATCAGTTCACAAGAAAATGTTCACTTGTGAATGGCTATCATATTTCCTTCTAGATTTGTTAATTTCTAGTTTTCTTTTCTGCAGAGAAAATTCCCATTTGAAGAGTGTCAATCAGAGTCATCAATTGAGGGAATATAACAGAGTGACATGGAAATCATGGGGAGTAAGAAGAAGAAACAGTTTAGGGAGGTTTGGGAAAGCCCATGACCAAGCTGGTTTATGATGTAGAGAAGGGGTAAGTAGGACTGGTACTTTATATGCACAGCACAAGGAGGCTGCAGCATGCATCTTCATGGGAAGTGTTGCTTGTTCTCAAGTGATTGTAGCTCAAAAATTACTGTGCCTACCAATTCCACAGAGGAGGGAGGGCTCCATCCTGAATTCCAGCTTCCTCCCCAAAGCCCATCTAGATGTGAGCACCACTGAGAGAAAAGGGGAAAAGATGGACATGCCCACACATAAGGTCCTTACTAGACACACAGTGCAATAGCAAAGTCCCATCTCCAGGACATTTTGTCAACTGTAACATCTTTAATGGATGTGCAGGAAACTGGTTAAGCTGATAATAAACCTGACCAGGCCATAGGGACATACAACCACTCTGAAAAACATCCATCTGAAACTGATTTCAAATAAGAGAAACAGGGCAATGAAATAAACTTGTAGCAAACAGAATTCTAAAAGGAATGAGAACTGTGCATACAATTTCCAGCAGAATTCCACAGACAGAGAGCCAACAGAAGCTTGATGTAGTTCCCCTTGCTGCATGTCCAAAAGACAAACAAACAAAACAAAGAGCAAGCTTACGCTTATCAACATACCTACATTTCTAGCCTTAAAATGGCAGTAACTGAGCAGATTAAAACTATGAAAAAGGTATTAGATTATATTTTAATCCATGGGTCCTCAACAAATTGGAATTGGCATTGTGAGATAACATAAGAAACTGCCAGCCCCCAATCCAAGCCTTTTGACTTACATGTTTGATAAGTGCTATTCTCCCAGTTACCTAGACCTCTAGAGTATCTGAATAAAATAGGTAAAAGAACTATTCAAATAATTCCCCGAATCCACCTTCTTTTATCTTCTTCCCCTTCAACACACAAACCTTTCCTTTTCAAGCAATATAAAGTAACAAGAAACACAGACTTAAATTTCACCTTTGCAGTCTTAGCTTCACTTCAACGGCAAAGCAGCATAAGAGAAGGAAGTGGAAAGATGAGAAGAAGAAAGGGTGTGACTGATCCTCAAAATCAGAAAGATAATCTTTTCATTATTTAATACTAATATGCTTGGCAACATAGTTGAATGAATATCAAATTGGGGGATGAGAACCAAATAGTCCACTTCACTCCAAGTAGGAATTTTGTACCTGGGGTGAAATCAAAGCCCTACAGGAACGAACACACTAAACCTCCTTTCTCAAAATACAGGAAGACAGTGATAAGCACAAATTCACCTAGCTCAGACCTATCTATAGTCTGTCTTGAAAGACACACTAATTTGAGGGGAGGGGAGGAGTGATCGGTTTGGATTTTATAGTTGCATTTGTTACTCTGTGACTGTCTTAAAAAAAATAAAACAGAAAATTTTCACCTTCTTCAAGATGGGTAACTCACATTTTCTTGGAATATAAACAGATATAATAGAAAAAATATGCTGTGCTCTTTACACATCAGGAACAAACTCTCGATATATATACACCATTTCCAACTAAGGAGGATATTCTGAAACCTCTTCACAAGTTATTGGGTACATCTTTGTTCAGCCTTCCTGAGAGCAATGATATGCAATATAGACCACAAGTCCTTTCATACATTAACACTGACACTGACTACATAGACAATCCTGAAAACCTTCCTCAAATTTTTAAAACATGCTATTGATTTTGGCCCCGCAGATTCCAAAGCCTGGCATCAGTAATCTTCAAGCTAATTAAGTACCACCCTTTATGTGTACAAACCACAAATAATCGCTCCTTTCCTTTTATTTCTCACCATGATATAAATTAAAATACTTAATCACTGACTATGACAAAAGATCCTAACAACACCTACTTGTCAATAATCAGAAATGAAAGCATTACTCTACTGAGCGCAGGGGTTGACCTAATTTCCTACCACAGAATTTAAATTTCCTTTCACCTTTTTTAGTTAGTTTCAAGTAGTATGGAAGGTTATTATAACCACCTCAGAGCTGTTTCTTGCTGTCAGTGCTAGAATAATCAGACTTATCGGAATTGCCTTTGTAGTTTCTTAAAAACAAACATTAGACACATAAAAGTAACAAATATCTAAGGCTTTCACTGAGGAAATGGCAGTTGCCTAATTAAAGTAAGATTTCTTTTATAACCACTGTTATTTGGTACTGAAAATATATATTCTCTCCACTATTTCCCAGGGCTGAAATAATCACTATGTACCAATATAAAAAAAAGTAGCTGTTTCTTGTGTTTTGCAGAGTATAAGGGTTTGGTTTCATATATGATCTGTAGTACACACATACACACACACACACACACACACGCACAGACACATATAGACAGATTTCCCTTTAATCTAGGGATCAGACTCTTTCTAGAGGAACCTTGGCATATGCATGCTGAATTGTTGAACTTGGCTAGTACTGCTGGAATACTTGCAGGGTGGGGATGGGAAAATGTATTTAGAAGTTTCTGCTACTGTGGGGAAGGGACTTTGGTGGCTATGTGACAATCGAAGAATCAGAAATCCTATTCTAGTTCCCATTCCTTGTTCTCAGAGATAATTTAACATTTTATTCTGTTTGTCTCAACTCAGGGCAAAGAGGATGGATGGCCTTGGTGGCTGTTCAAGCTGTTACTTGTCCTCCCAGTTCTATTTGTTTTTCAAGGTCTACCTCCCACCCATCCTCAACTTTGGTCAAGGCAATTTTGTTTCAGGGCTGTGTCCAGTGCAAGATCAAACAATGACGACTGAAACCAATTCCACAGTGCTCAAGGGTCAGAAACCTTTCATATAACTGTGTGCTTTCATTTGCTCCTCTCGCTTCTTTAGGAGCAAGGGTATCCTCCTCAGAAGGTTTGAGAAAAGATAATAAAAATATATAGGCAAAAAGAAATCATGGAGTGATAAGGACAGACAGGGGGAGTAAGCTCGGTGACCAGGAAGAACATTTGTTTTAAAATGTAGATTTCTCTTAAAGACTTTTAGTTTGTTACTTAAACCAGAAGATGGATTTTTTTCCCTTGGTATTAAAGCATTTTATAATTAATACTATGCTTCTTTAGACAAACCCTTTCAATTTAAGTTTCAAACTTAACTTCACATTTAACTGAGATAAGCAGTGTCTTGCCCTTTCCACTGTGATCAGATTAGGAGTGACAAACTTTGCTTAACCTTTGCTCAACGACAAGCAGGCACCTGGAGAAGCAGCGAATGCACCCTGAAATGACTTTACACTGAACCTCAAAAGAAGCCTGAGAAACAAACAAACAACAACAACAATAATAATAATGATAATAATAAATAGAAAACCTCAAACCCTCAAGCCTCTCTTTCCTTTTTCAGTCAATTCCTTGACTTTCTAGGCTTTAATTGTTCTTCTTTTCTTTATTTCTCCAAGTCCTGAAGCATGAATCAAGCACAGGAGAAAACACAGCGAGGGAAATGTCAGTTGGAATCCTCGGAAGAAATCAGGCAGAAAGTTGACCTTTTGGCACTTAGCAGTGCAATGCAAGGTAGATCCGCGTGCGCCCCTTCCTCCTGCCAGGTCCAATGACGATTTCGGGGAACAACCCACCAGGTTCACATCCACACTGGCAGCCGCGGAAAGGAGCAAAAAGCTCCCTGGGCCCGATCTCCGCAGGAAGAACCAGCTGTCCCTCTCTGAGCAAAGCGAGAAATCCGCTTTAGATCTCCGAGCCTGTCCCAGCAGCCAGGAAGGAGCTGGCTGGCGAGCATTGGCGCCGGGGTGGAAGCCCCGAGGACGCACCTGCAAAAGCTCCCAGGACTGGCGGGAGACCTGCCGGACGCCCGGGTCTAGCCGATAATAGCCACCACCAGCCACCACTGCCTCTGGTCCAAGTTTTGCCCTCTCCTGTCTGCTGCTAGTGTCACAAGTGCACAAATCTCGGGGATAAGAGGGGGTCCTGGGGCCGCGATTCACTTACCCTTTTAGCTGTTCCCTCATGGTTGTAAGGGCTTCTCTGGCAGTCAGGGGCGGGCGCTAGGTTAAGAGGAGTAAGCTTGCTCGAGCCGCGGGGCTCCCCGAAAGTCCAGCGCCACCGCCCAGGCTCACAGCTGAAAGCACTGCGGAGGAGCCGGCGCTGGCTGGCGGGCGGGCAGGAGGGCGGGCGGGACAGGGAGGGGGGGAGCTGTGTGCAGACGGGGCGGGGTCGGGAAGGGCTCCGCCCCCACCTAAGGACCTGGGAGCCTGGATAGCCAGGGACAGGGCAGTGAGCGCTTTCAAAACAGAACAGAAATTACAAAAAAAAAAAAAAAAAAGAAAAAGAAAATAAAAAAAATAAAAGTAAACAAATAAAAGGATATAAAGAAAAACCGAAAGGAGTTGAAGATAGACCCAGGAACCTAGAAGCCACATGCCCTCTTGCCATCTCTTAAAAATACTCTGGCAAGACTACCTGTTGCCTAAATGAATGACCGAGGTGCAAATGACCTCATCGCAGATAATTAGTGTGTGGGCTTGGAGTTTTCTTTTTAGAAAATGAAAGAAAAAAATAATCACATGAGAAAGTATTCACCTCCCTCCTCCACCTCTTCTTCCTCAATTGAAAATTAAAATAGGGCAGAAAAACATGAAATTCAAACTTATCCTGACTTACACTGGATTCTCTTTCTCTTTCTTCTTTCTTTCTTTTTTCTTTTTCTTTTCTTTCTTTCTTTTTTTTGTGACATGGTCTCCCACATAGTTTTGACTGTCCTGGAACTGACTATATAGACAAGGGTGACCTCGAACTCACAGACTGTTTGTTCCTCCCCAGTGCTAGGGTTAAAGGTGTGCACCAAAACTCCCGGATACACAGGATTCTATTTATCTATTTATCTATCTTATTTATTTATTTGTTTGTTTGTTTATTTATTTATTTATTTATTGCTTCAGGTTACATCTCCATCATAGTGTCCTCTTTCCACCCCTCCCAGTTCCGCCCTCCCACCCTCTACCCCCTATCCCTTCCATCCCACTCCTCCGGAGTAGAGTGTCCCCACATAACAGTCCCCTGCCCCAGTTCAGCAGTCATATGAGGGCCAAGAGCCTCCTCATACACTGGGGGCCTACAAGGCAGCACCACTAGGGCAAAGTGTCTCATGGATTCTTAAGAAACATCTGTGTTACGATATAACACAGATTATTAAGATGTACTCTGGGACTAACAGCTCCACCATTACCTACAGAAGTTGTAGAAATGAAACTCCCCTCCCCTGGCCCCAACCTAGATCTACCAAATCAAAAACTGACCACACTAAAGTTTGAGAGATATGGATACAGCCTCATAGGACATACAGCCTTACAGAACATACACCCTTACAGGACATACAGCCTTGCAGTACATGCAGGCTAGCAGGATATACAGCCTCAAAAGACAGGCAGCCTCACAGGACATACAGCCTCACAGGACAGTGTCACCGGTCGTTTTGTCTTGAATATGAGAAAAAATTTGGAAGGATCTCTTTTCCAGTATAGCTCTGGATTTCAAAAGTAGGTAGGCGTTGATGGTCTGTGTGACTCATACCAGAAACTACAATGGAGGGTACACTTTAACTGCACTAAACTGTTTTGAGCTTGAATATATTCCCAAAGGAAAAAAGTCTTTATTAGCACAAGAATTTCCCACAATCTCCACTTCATATCTTAGAATGCAAGGTGTTTGTGTTTTCATTGTCCTTCTTTGCCTTTTTCTTTTATCTTTCAACCATTTGTTTATCACTCTTCTAGTAGATTCATACCCTTAAGTACTTTATATGTGATCCTTTTTTGTTGTCGCTGTTATTTTAAATACTATCTTTTCTCAACGTTTTTTACTTAGTTTGAACTGAAAGGACTGGTAACATCAATTTCCTTTTAGTGGTATGTTACAGCACAGCAAAGAGACAGAAATTGAGAAAGTACAAGGGGAATTGGAGGTTTCTTCATCATATTCAACAAAGCAGATAAAAATGTAAACATGATGGGATGGGTGGGAGAGGTGGTAGAGAGTGGGAGGGTGGGATGGGAGGGGGGGAGGGAGGGGGCGGTAATGGAGACATAACTTGAAATAATAAATAAATGTCAAAAATTGTAAATATTATCACTGAAGATATGTGACTGTAGGTAAGATTAGTGGTGCTATTTTAAAGCAAAGATATCATTGTTGGCATTTCCCTTCAAAGACCCAGTCTGGGGTTTGCTATGACTAAGCAATCTTGAGTCAGTAAGGTGGAGAGGCAGCTGCTACTGTGGTCTAAGGAGGGCGTCTTTGGACTTATTTTGGGGTGAGGGTGTCCCTAAGCCTAAAAGACTCCAGGTCTGCTTATACCTTTCTCTGGAGTGCTGGGATTAGAGGCCTTTGATGAGAAAGTAGTGGCTTTTACAGTAAATTAGTGAGAGTAATCATCATGCTGATGCTGGATATCACTTAAAATATTGCTTACTTTAAGGAGAAGATGAAATCCCACAGCATGGACACTTGTAAATACTAGAAATCAATTTACTAAAGGTCTGTAATCCCTCTGTGATGAGGCTTCGTGTCATTCACTTGTCTCTGTTTTCTGTTGGTTGGTTGATGGTTTTATACTTAAGTGAACTGCTCAAGATTCAGGAGTTCTGCTGTTTCTCTAAACTATAAATGCAACAGTCTATTTTCCCACTGTCCAATTAGAGAACTACTAAGAATGATTTGTCAGGGAAAAGACAAAGAGTGGAAAATATAGAATCACTATTCAGATTTTTTTTTGACAGATGGCAATCCTCAAAAATACAACACTAAGTTCTTTTTTAGACTAGAGTTATAGGCACTTAAACACTTGGTCCAAAATCTTGATATTATTTCAGAAAGTACTGAAAGTATTATTAAGAAATGACATGGGCATCACACTGACTGTTTTATTGTTCACTTCAGCCATGATGTGAGTTTTGCTTAGTAAGGAAAGATATTTTTTTAAAACCATGGGGTTGCTTTATCTTCATTTTATGTGCATATAGTGATGTCATATATATATATTGCTTATGTATAGTAGCTTTTTCATATTATTCTTAATTTGGGTGGCATGGGAGAATTGAATTTATAGTGTACACTAAGCTATGCCACAATTCTCCTTTATTATCAATATTATTGTTGTTGTTTTGCTTTGATTTGAACCACAGACCAGAAAAAGACCTGGGGTCCTGTCATGAGCAGAAAATTAAGTTGAAAACCAGACTGCAGCTCCTACCTTGAGTGAGCTCTTTGTCCCAACATCATAACTAGAACAAAGTGGTGGAAAAGGTGGAATTAGAGAGCCTGTTTCTAAGAGTTATGATATTAGCTAGTCTGCTGCACTACCACAGAGAGAGCCTGTCTTATCATGAAAAACCTCTCTGTTTTCTTTAGTGTGCTCATATGCAAGCTCACTTATAGATGAGAACGAAGGAGAGTAAACTTGGTAGAAATAGTAGTAAAAAATGGAATGAGACATGAAGGGGTCAAGAAGGTAATTCAGTAAACTTTCCTATAGCTATCATTAGTCTTTGAATCACTTAAACTTTGCTAGCACCTTGAAAATCTAGTTCTCTAACCCAAGAGACTGGGCTGCATATAGCCTTCCCTTCTCCTTTCCATGCCTATTCTGTGTTCTCTGCTCTGCTCTGTGCCCCTAGGAGGCTGAACCTCTGTAGAATCAGGCTCTGTTGTCCTTTCATTTCCTTTCACTTTCAACCAATGGGAGGCATTGATGAAAGGCTTATGGAAGAACATGAAAGGGAAAAAAAGCAAGTGATAGCTAGGTATTTATTTCCCAAGCTCCCTCCTGCTGACCCCTAGCCTGGCTGAATCTCAGTTCTTTGACTTGTAACCACAAGTCTTATAGGGCAATCTTTTTACTCAGGCCCAGCATTCTGCAGGTGCCTCAAGCCATTCTTTTCCTTTATGCATTTTTGTAGTTTTACCATTCCTTGTTTTGCACCTACCTTGCCCAAATCTTTGAAACAGCTTTTTCCTTATACTGTCTTCAAGTGTCACTATTTAATGATTCATTTTTTTCCTCCTTTAACTCTGACCAAAAACCTAAACCACTTTCTAGAGCAATTGATTAGACATCAAGAGGGGACACCATGACCAAGGTAACTCTTATAATGGAAAATATTCAATTGAGGGCTTGTTTATCATTTCAGAGATTTAGTCCCTTGTCAGCATAGCAGAATACAGGCAGAAGCATTGCTGGATAAGTAGGTGAGAGCTACATCGTGATCTGCTGGCCGAGACTGGGCTTGGCATGGGCTTTTGGAACCTAAGAAGCCCATTCACTCCTAGTGACACACTTCTCCCAAGAAGGCCACCCTTCCTAATTGTTCTACTCCTTTTCAAATAGTGTCACTCCTTGATGACTAAGCCTTCAAATATATGAGGCTATGGGGGTCATGCTCTTTGAAATTACCACAGTCCTCCTATCCCAGAGTGGATTTCAAAACTAAATGGATAACATTTGCCAAGCAAGAAATGTCACAGCAGGATAAAGTGTGGCAGGACAAATGATGACTTAAATATCGAGCATGGTGTGGTAATGATAGTTGTGTGGTATAAAGGGTGAAGGTGTCTAGGAGGCAGTTGTTGGTCTTCCAATCTGGAATTTAGAGAGATAATAGTTTGGATTAGAGTTACAGATTGGGAATGACAAAATGGCAGTATTATAGGAATGTTAGGTTTGGACATACCCATTTGGTGGAGAGTATACAGGGCCAACTACAGAAGCCAGGTTTCTCTAAACTTCCTCAAGTATATCTTTTTTTTGTTTTTTTTTAACCTATCTAGGGTACTTGTAATTTTCAATGTTACTCCAAAGTTAGCAATGTAAAACTAATGAGTAGAATAAGAAAATGACAAGGAATGGATTTACTGGACATTCAAGTGTGTGCACAAGCCTGGGTAGGAGAGTGGAGGAAACAGGGGGTGCCCCTGAGAGACATTACCGTTACCTTGGAGCCTGCTTTAATCTAGCCCTAAGAGCCTCTATGTGAAGTGACTTGTTTTATTTACTGTAGCCAACATTAAATATGCCCTGTACTATTTGGTAAAAACCCATTCAGAGGATAAGTATTGCTTCAAGTAAGTAATGCATATTTTATAGTAAAATGTCAACACTTGGGTATCCAGTAAACATATAATATCTGTATGTTTCTCTTTGCATAGTGTAAGCTCTAGCTAGGGACCATGAATCAGACTTCTAACAATGCTTACAGTAACGGTGAATCATTGTCATTGTCATTTAGGTCAACTGTGATGGCACACTAATTAAAATATGAATAATAATGCCTCTAGATCATTGTTAAACCATCAACAGCTAACCCTGAAAGCTCTGGTTTCACACCTAGAATACATCACACTCCCAAAGAAGCTTATTTTTTTTCCAGGCCCTTCCTTTGCTGGGAGGCAGGATAAGCCAGGCCAGGGAAAGTTTTCTGACACAGCTACACCAGAGATTTCACCAGACAGGTTCCAGATAAAGTAGAACTCTCCTTCAGTTGCATGCAGTTTTCATTTAACACGATTTCTTAAAGCTTCACGGAGCCACCTATATCAAGCTGAACATCTAAAAAGATGTGAAGTTTAGCATCTTCACTAAAAATAAAGGCACACTTCATTAACCTCACAGGCTGGTAGTCGTTTAGTGGGAAAGAATTCAGCATGCCTATTAGCCTGCCAGCTATGGCACTACCAGGCTTGTAGGAACTACACCACCTCTTTCTAAAGATGGAGAACTGATTAAGGTAGTACAAGTATATTTGCTACAAAATTTCTGGTCTACCTTAAGAGCTCAGAGCTGTAACTATTTGTCTGCTTTTCCCACACTGATTGTGCCAAATAACAGGAATTTCAAAACTAGGCAGAAATTCTGACACTTTGTATAATCTCTCTTCCTCTTCAGCTACAAATAAGGCTTTATATTCCATTAGAAGCACAGCATGTGAAAACCCCAATTAGTGAATTCGTTCCGGGGCCTCTCTACCTTCCTCCCACACACAACCACATTTTAGAAAAAATAGGGGAAGTCATAGTCTATTCTCAAATCACAAATTAACCCTTTGATTTACTCAGTGAAGAAGAATTATCACTGGAAATGGGAAAAAGTTGATTATTTTTTTCTTCTTGATTTACAATTGGGGTTACAGACAATTTTGTTTTATCAGAATTGACGGTTTTCTCTACAAATGCGCTCAGATTTTCTGATCAATCTGGAAATTGCATGTTTTTTTTTTCTTCCTAACTGAAAACTCACAGTGCCAATATTATCTAAAGAATGATTAATGATCAGTCTGCTATAAGAGAGAATTACTTTTAAGTTATGTTCTTATTTGGTGTATTTGAGATGAGAAATATTAAATTTTAGTGTAAATGGTATGTTTTGGCCTTAGGAAGTACACAAAGTCTATATTTCATACTTCATAAATATGTATTTGTCAAAGGAAATCATCATTGAGCAAGGAGAGAGGTTTGGTTTGAACATTCAAAAAATGAGACAGCTTTATTTTTTAGAGTGATTTACTTATATTTTGCCTATCGCTTTTCTGGAAATAATTCACAACCCAGTTTTATTGATTAGAAGATGATTAAAAAAGAGTAGCTTTGTCTTTTCTAATTGTTTTAGTCCTATTACTGTACTTGAATCAATTCTTAGAACTTATTATCCACAAGAAAATACTGAATATCTATCAAATAGTAATACAGTTTTTCGAAGCACTCATCTATTACTGTCTGTGGCTCATTTCATTCTGAGTCTTCTTAATTATAATGCAAAGTTCTACATTCATGCCTTCCTAAATTACCTTTTTCTGAAATTCTTGAATTTATTAAAACATGCTAAATGACAACCTGACCATTATTAATACTTATGAATTGGTTCTTGAGATTGGATAAAGTAAATAAAGGAATTGCCAGTCAATTGGGTGAACACGGAAGTCATCCTAAATTGAAACAGATAAGGAAAATGTAATATTCAAATATTAAGAAGACAGGAGGTTTTTTCCCCCTAAAGAAGAATACCTCCATGAATGACACTCTATCTAAAGCAGCCTTCTCTTAGTGTGAGGCAACTACAGCTGCCTTGGATAGCATATGCCCAAAGGTGCAGAGCAGAGACCAGGCTAAATTTGCCACTTACAGGCTCTTTCTGCGTGACTAATTTAACCACTAAGGGGCATTTGCTAACTCCTCCATAAAAACAGGGATACTGAACAGGAAGAGAGTGTGGGTCAAAAATCACACAAGGACTTTGAAAGGCCCTTGAGATCTGGGGAATTCTTTGTGCATGCAGAGTGGCCCACTACACAGGTGTGACTCCTTAGAAGCATGGGTACTGTGTTCAAGACTGATGCTTCAAAAACAAAAACAAATAAAGCATGGGAGAGGCGAGGATGGGAGGGTGGGGCCGGGAGGGCTCGAAGGAGGGGGCTGTGATTGAGATGTAACTTGAATTAATAAATAAACGTTAAAGAAAAAACTTTGAGAGGCCCAAGTGTCTTTCAGTCCTTCCTCTTCCTTGTAGTTTACAAAAGGAGCTTATCTTCCTTGCTTGTTTGTTTATTTTGTTGTTATTGTTTGAATATGGCAGAAAACCAGGTGTGGTAGAACACACTTATAATCTCAGTTGCTCTAGAGAGGCCTAAACAGGGAAACTGTCAGTTCAATGCCAGTTTGATCTACGATGTTTAGACACTGTTTTAAAGTAGAACACCACAAAATAAAAAAGGATTCAGAATCATCACTTAAACTTTTCATTTTAGATTGCTGTATGAAAGAAAATGAGAAGTCCAAGCATCTCAGGTCTTCTTCTTTCAGTTTCTTGTTTTGTTTTGTTTTAATAGGAAAACCAGTTCTCAGGTTTTCCTGAGCTGGGATCACTGGGAATTTAAGGAAATCCTGTAATATTTAGTGAAGTCAAGGTCATCCTGGAATAAATAATGAGACTTTCTCTGGAACCTGCCCCCCCCCCACATATACTTCCTCCAAAAATAGGTAAAACAAGCAAATATTTTTTTACAAGATAAATCCATAATCACAGCCTAAATATGTAGAAACATTACAATATTTGCTATTGTTCTTTTGGTATATAAATGTCAAAATATAATTACTATTCAGACATGTTTTAAGAAAATGGTGTATCCAGGTTCATGTTTTCAGATAGCAGCACACTATGAGAGAAACAGTGAATATTGATTTTGGGGATTCCAGTGGGGAAAAGTGATCTTTGATGGAGGTCTCTTGATGGCAGGTTTTTGAATAGGCTGCATATGTTAGGAATTCCACAGCCAGCCAGACAGCAATGAAAGAAGAAATGGATAGATTAGAGGTTCGGTTCAGTTCAGTAGTAGAGCGCCTGCCTAGCATGTGTACATGAGGTCCTGTGTCCTTTTCCTGGAACTGAAAACAACGTGTGTCTGTGTATAAAACAACTTTACCAGTTAATGATATGTCAGTAGCTGAATCTTGTATTCCAGCTCCGACTCATACTTGTCAGAATTAAACAAAAATAACTTATTTATATGTATGTGTGCAAGTGTACGAGCACATGTCATCGTAGAAGAGTGATGGGCAAAGTACAATCTACAGGAGTCAATTCTCCCCTTCTATGATGTAGATTGAGGATGGAACTCGAATCATCAGGCTTACAAGCAAGCGATTTTACCTGTTCAACTATCTTGCCAGTACTCAGAACATTTTTTAAATATTAGAATAAAATATGTCTCCAATGAATTTTTATTTTTCTTCAGCTTCTAAGAAATTACTTAAAGTACTAGCCCTCAGAGTTAATTTCACCATTAAATAAATATCTTCTTCTATGAGCTTCTTTACATGGTAGCAATAATGGTATGTTTCTAGAGTACTTCCATATGTCCTTGTTGGTTATTCATATGTCTTTGCTGATTACTCTTTTTTCTTTACAGTTAGTAAAAGCTGGAGGGTACTAGGAACCTCGTGTGGAATTACAGAAAAAGACTCTATAATGTTATCTAATTCTTCTACATGGTGAATCAGGGAAATAAGGCCTTGTTTGTTTTTTTTTTTTTTTTTTTTTTTTTTAGGCCTTGTCTTTAAGGAGTTTACAAACTACTTAGGGCACAGGATGGGATAAACACACATATAACCAAACATAATATCAATGACATTGAGATAATTACAGAAATGAAGAACAAAATAAAAATCAAAGTTAAAGTGGAAAGCTTAATCAGTTTGGCCTCTTGAAGATCACAAACTAACTAGCTTAGGGTTAGCAGGATGATTCAGTGAATAAATGCACTTCCTGCCAAGACTGATGATTTCAGGTCTCTCCCTGTAACCCATGATAGAAAGAACTTCCAGAAGTTTTTCCTGATCTTCACATGTTGTGATATGTGGTATACATGCACCCTCATGCACATACACAATAATAATGATGATGATAAATAGTTGTACCACTGTCCAAGAATGAAGTCATGTAAGGAGAATTCTGAGTGCTTGTGAGAAAACTTCAAGAATACAAGACAAGAGTTTTGTGATCTTAGTTTATTCAAAACACAGAATTATTCTTGAAATATGTTTTGTTTCTCCCAAATATAGCAGATAGGAGTGAATTTACTTTAGATTACACATTACAATGAGCTAATATTTATATGTCTTTATGGAAAAGCATGTTTTGCCACATACTGCTTGTCCATCACATGCAGCTTGTGCTTGTGACTGGACTCTTTATTCATGTGATGCTTCATAATCCTCAGAGTGTATATTATCTCATGCTCTAAATAAAGGTAGTTATTGCATGAGACTTTATTCCACCTCATTTTTAGGCTCCATTTTCCCAGGCTCCATCACCTGTTGGTGGTAAATAACAACAACAACTGATTAAAATGTTAAAAAAGTATCCAGGTATTTTTGTTAGTGTATAAAAATTTAAATGGATGGGGGAGGCTGTAGAGATGGCTCAGGAGTTAAGAGCCACTTGCTGCTCTTGCAAAGAATCAGGATTCAGTTCCCAACACTGACATAGTGGCTTACAATAGTTTGTAACTCCAGTTCCAAAGGATCTTCTGCCCTCTTATGGCCTCCAAGGATATCAGAATGCACACAATGCACTTATGTACATGCAGGCAAAGCATTCATTCATACAAAAAATTTTAAATAAATATTTTTCCAAATTTAAAGAAAACATCTTAAATTGACTCTGTAAGCTAATAACTCACAATAATTTGCCAGGCACAGATTTTTTTAAATAGCATACTGCTGTGCTATAATATTTCTTTATCCTTTTTAGAAACTCAAATATTATTGTGAAATATTAGACTTTGTATCTTAAGAGAGCTAGTTGACAGAATATACTAATAATTCTCACTGGGATACCAAATCATTTGTAAATGCTTGTGTGGTGTATGTGTGAGATGAGGTCTCACTGCATCAGTCTTGATTTGAACCTGAAGAATCCACCTTGGTTCTGAGACTAGTAGTGCATGCCATTTTATCTAGTTTTAAAATCACATTCTTGAGTTAATATCAATAGCATCTTACTTTAAAAAATCTATTTCTTCATGGTTTAACCTAATGATATTCCTTGGAAGGTAGCTGAAAAGAATTAGATACTTCTCCTCATATGATAGATTTAAAAGAAACAGGGAGCACATATATTGTTAGGATGTCTTTTTCTTCAAATGGGATTATATTTGGGGTGAGAAGAAATAGTGATAAAAAGAGAATAGGGGCTGGAAATACAGCTAAAAACTTTAGAGCACTCGTTGCACTTACAGTGGACCTACTTTCTATTCCTAGTATATGGTGGCTCACAACTGTACATAAATCCAATTTCAGGGGACCCCATAACATGTTCTGAGTTCTGTAGCCACCAGGCACACATGTTAGTTGACATTCATACATGCACACAAAACATTCATACACATGACATAAAATAAATAAATCTAAAAAGTATTTTTTAAACAAAATAAAACAGAGACCAAAATGGGAATATGTGTCCAGGAGACTATTCCTTGTTGTGACTTCAGTGAGCACCCAGGCACCCATGTTAGTGCACATACATACAAACAGGAAAAACATTCATACAAATGAACTATTAAATAAATAGGTAAAAATGAAAATAAAACAGAGATTAAAATGTGAATGTGTGCCTAGGAGACTATTCTAGCAGTCCAGTTAAGAATGAATGAAGGGTTAGGGTGCTGGAAAGATGACTCAGTAGTTGGTTTTGGTTCAATTTCCAGTATCCATATGATGGCTCATAGTCACCTGTAATTTCAGTTCCAGAGGATCTGATGCTCTCTTCTAACCTGCACAGGAGCCAGACACACATGTGGTAAACAGACATACATGCAGACAATACATTCATATAATAAAATTAAAGATGTTCTGAAAAGAGAGAAAAAGAATGAAGGCCTGAACTAAAGGTGTAGCACTAAAAATTGATGGGAAGATATACTTCCACTTCAAGACAGGTTATAGAATTAAATAAATCCTACTTCTTAACTGATTAGATATATGATAAAGGAAAAGACTAGGAATTTTGTTGTTGTTTGAGACTGGATCTTACTTTGTAACTCAGGTTGGCTTTGAAGCCACAGCAATACTCCAGCCTCAGTCTCCCCAAGGCTGGGATTCCAGGCATGAGTTATCACCCCTGGCTACATTCAAAATTGCTTTTTAACGCTATTGTATATTTTATATGTATAGGTGTTTTGCTTGCATAAATATCTGTGTAGCACATGCATTCAGTCCCTGCACAGGCCAGAAGAGAGCATCACATCTCTGAGGAATGGAGTTACAGGTGACTGAGAGGTGCTATATGGCTGTTGGAACTTGATCCTGGGTCCTCAGCAACATGATCTTAACCACTGAGCCTCTCTCCTGCACCCTGAATTTAGTGTTTTTGATAAATAGCATCATTTGTTGGAGATTTTCATATATATATAATATGTAATATATAAATATACACACACTCTATGTGCATTTATACCATATCTTGTTCCTTTAATGACTATGGGAGTATGGGTGAGAGGCGATATACATTTAGCAAGAATGAAGCCCTGGGTCTGATCCCCAAAGGCACAAAACAACAACAAAGAAACAGATGAAATTCAGAGCTAAAGAAATATAAGTAGAATGAAACTTTAAGAAAGGAGACATTAGAACACAGCTAGTAAGTAAGATTATAGTACTTGACACAGTTATTAAATGTCACTATATGCACACCAACGAAAATAAAAAAGACAAACAATTCCGGGTGTTAGGACATATGCAGAGGAACTAGAACTCTCAAGCTTTGTTGATGTGAGTGAAAATTGGTATAATTATGCTGAGAACTAGAAGAATACATAAGTGATGAACACATACACACCTCATGACCTTGAAATTCTATTGCTTCATATAGTTCCTGCATAAATATATTCATGAACTGATGCATTTTAAAAATTTTATAATATCATTCTGAGTATGGAATGCTCAACCACATACTATATAGAGCATATCCACACAATGGAATATTGCAGCGATGAATATGAACACTCTATAACTTCACTTAGCAGTACAAATGAAGTTGTTTAAAGAACCATACACAAGAGTGCATGCAGTATGGTGTGTGTGTGTGTGTGTGTGTGTGTGTGTGTGTGTGTGTGTGTGTGCAAAACCTGACCAGATTAGTTCATGTTTTTCAAAGTCAACATAGTGAGAACTCTGGGATGGTGAGTAAGGACTCCAAGAGGGTACAAAGATTCTCTGGTGTCTGGTCACATTTTAGTTCCTTAACTGTGCGTATATGTTCATGTCTGTACACATGAGTGTGACTGTCCATAGAGTCAGATCCCCTTGGAGTTACAGGCCATTATGAGCTGACTCACGTGGTGTTAGAAGCTGAAGTGAGAACCTCTTGAAGAACAATGCATCTTCTAACCACTGAATTACCTCTCCAAATCCAGTACTCTTATTAATTTTTTTAATCAGGATGCTAGTTAAATGAGTATAATCAGATTTTGAAAATTCATTGAACTGCATATTTAAATTTAATCCATTCTCTTCTTAAAAATATATTTATGCTTTGCATTGTCACAAGAAAACTGTATATTTTATTGTATTATAAAATGTTTTGAAATATGTATACATTGTGAAATGGTGAATTAATATAAATAACATCTTATATATGATATATATTTTTGGTGAGAATATTTAAATCTTTTTTTATTAGCAACGTTCAATACAATGTTGTTTACTATAGTTACCTTATTGCACAATAGACCTATTAAGTATATTTCTCCCATCTGAAATTTTGTATCTTTTGGCCAACATAGCCCTATAAATACCCCTTTCTAAATATTTAACACACTCCAATGAAAATATTCTCCTTTAAAATAATTTTTGCATTTATTTTTATTTTAATTATTTTGTGCATGTAGGTTAGATGACAACTTAATAAAGTTGGTTCCATTATTCCATTTTTTGTGGGTTCTAAGGATCAAACTCAGATGGTCAGGCTTAGTGGCAAGTACCCTTGTCTGCTTAGCCATCTTGGTACTGCAAGTTAGGATGGAAACTGAGTTAGGTATAGAACTTTAAACTCATCAAGATGGATAGATAATAGAATATTATTATTAGTGGCCAAATGTGTATGGACTGGATATTGAGAATGTATGTTATATTGTGTAATTTTTGTAATTGTTGCCTAATTGTTCTTATTGCATTGTACTGTATTTATTGTTATAAAAAAGTAATAAAGTAAAAAATAAGTAGAAAAAAAAGAGTGGTGTATAATTTGGCTATAAGTATTCTGGATGCCAAAGTGAAAGAAAAACTATAACTGGAAACATTATCTATTTTATTATTTTGATAGCTGATAGCTGGTAAGGGGGAAAGTTAGCAGTTCAAATGAAACAAAGCTTACTATGAGTACTGGGTAAGTTAGATCAAATAAAAGGAGATCATAATAACATCACTACATGGTTTATACGATGGGAGACACCGTATTATGTCAAGTTTTAGCAAGATCCCATCAGTGGTGGTTTTTACAAGACCTCTCTACATAAGCTGAGACTGTAACAATAAAATGTAACAAAGGTACGCAGCCTCATGGGAACCAAAACAATATGATCCAAGAATAAAGCTTTCAATTGATTCAGGCCAAGAGAGTAACCAAAATCTGGTACAGTATTTTCTTTCTTTTTGTTTTTCTTCTCAAATTAATTTATTCTTTCATATATTACATCATGACTGTAGTTTTCTCTCCCTCTCTCCACTCACACCTCCTCCAGCCCCCTACCCCCAACCTCCTCCCTCCCCATCCACTGCTCCTCCATTTCCCTCTAGAAAAGGGCAGGCCTCCCAGGGATATCAACCAAACATAGTATATAAAATTGCAATAAGGCATTTTCATTCATATTGAGGCTGGATAACCCAATAGAAGGACAAGGGTCCCAAAAGCATGCAAGAGCATCAGGAACAGACCCTGATCCATTAGGAGTTCCACAAAACCACCAGCTACACAACTATAACATGTATACAGAGGGCTGGAACTAGGGCCTCACTACATAGTTATGGATGGCCTGGAATTCACTATGTAGACCAGACTGCCATGGAACTCACAGAGCTCCATCTGCCTCTACTTCCCTAGTGTTGGGATTAGAGGCCATTATGTCTGGCTTCCTTTTTTTTTTTTACCGCTAAGGTTCTAGTTTTACTTTGTTCCTTAATAACAAGTCCATTTGGAAAAGTCTATGATCTCAGCATTACGCATAAGGAAACTGCACAAAGTTGGCATCCAATCTATATTTATTAAATTATCAAGCTACAAAGCTATAGAGTACCTTTGGCTCATATTCATCAAGATAATGTATTAAGTGTGTTTATATGTATGACTTTAATATATTAATATAAATTTAATAAGAGGACAGTGAATGACCAATACCAATGTGTATCTGCTAATTATTAACTATTTATTAAATTCAAAAAAGCCTATGAGGATTTTCTATTTACACCTTAGTTTTATTACAGAGATACCAAGAAATGAAGAAACTTTCTCAAGGATTTATGACTTATGGCAGAGCTTTACTCTGGAAGTAAAGTGCTAAGGATTCTCTGTCTTCCGTACTATCACCTTGGTTCAAGACTTTTCAAACTACAGATCATTGGTACTTAGTAACCTATAAAGTCTATATAGTGAATCATCTTCAGTGTTGTTTTTAGGGAAACAAATCCAGATAGAAAATATGAGAAGGTTACGTAGCAAGAACAAGCAAGCCTTGTGAAACTTTCCATTCAATCACATAAACAAAGAAACCAATCATTATAGATATAGAATTGCTTGCATGTGTACTGTGAAGAAGTAGAAAATCTGCCTTTTTTTACATACCAAATTGGTGAGACACACACACACACATAATATATATACATATATAATATACATGTATATATATATATATAAACTGTTGAGTCTGTCTTGTCACTTCTCTAGATCAGGGCATGGAATTAAGTGGGAAGGGGGTGTTAATAGATTCAGAAAAGGAGGGGAGTTGGGGAAAGGTTTACCAGTTTTGAAGTTATAGTTACATGGGGAGCTAAAAGAGAATATGCTTTATGTTTCAGAGGCGTATCCTCTGCCAGTTGTTTGTTTGGGTGACTGTTTAGGAGGATACTATGAATCACCCAGCCATTTTTTTCTCTTCCAAATGGCATGGTGATATTGTCACATTGCAGAGGGGAAAAACAGCATTTCTGCTGAAGTATTATCAAGGAGAGTAACAAGTAGTTCAAGCTACTACACACAATTGCATGTTCTCTGTCTGAGCAACACACTTAAAAACAGAGAGTGAGAAATCATCCTTCTGCTCCTCCCTTTCAGTGAGTTCTATTTTGAAACTATAGCCCACATGCTGAGGTCTAGGCATTCAAATTGGCAAGTGTTTACCTGAAAGAATGGTGGCATTTTAGGGCAGGATGGTTCCAAATCTTTTTAATACCAATAAATTCACCATACTAAGTGCTTCAGAAATTTACGTGAACACATATTTATGAAGTCTGATGATGACTATGTCTTTTTTAAAAAGGGAAAAAGATACTTTGATATCATTGTAGAGATTTTTTGACAGTATATGTCTCTAAGTATATTAAGCACATTCACTGGTCAGATTGGCTAAGATCAAAAACTCAAGTGACAGCACATGCTGGCAAGGATGTGGAAGAAGAACACTCCTCCAATGCTGGTGGGAGTGCAACTTGTACAACCACTATGGAAATCAGTCTGGTGATATCTTAGAAAACTTGGAAGAGCTCTACTTCAAGACCCAGCCATACCACTCCTGGGCATATATCCAAAAGAGTCTTCACCAAACCACAAGGATATCTCCTCAAGTATGTTCATTGCAGCTTTATATGTAATAGCCAGAAACTGGAAACAGCCAAGATGCCCTTCAACCGAAGAGTGGATAAAAAAAAAAAAAAAAAAAACCTGTGATACATTTACACAATGGACTACCACTCAGTCATCAGAAACAAGGAAATCATACAATTTGCTGGCAAATGGATGGAACTAGAAAAGCTCATCCTGAGTAAGCTAACCCAGACCCAGAAAGATACACATGGTTATGTACTCACGTATAAGTGTATATTAGCCATATAGTACCTCATAACCATCCTACAACCCACAGACCCAAAGGAACAGGACCCCAGCGTAACTATCCTATGGGAAATTCCACCCAGCAGCAGATCAAAACAGATGCTGAGACACGCAGCCAAACATTAGGTGGAGCTCTGGGAGCCCTATGTAAGAGAGGAAAGAGGAATAGAGAGACCTGGAGGGATCAAGATCAACACATGAAGATCAACAGAAGCAACTAACCTAGGCCCCTAAAGGCTTACAGTGACTGAAACACTAACCAAAATAAGAAGAAAAAAAGCTTAGACTTCACCTAGACCCCCCCCCCCATACAAATATACTGGATAAGCAACTTGGTCTTCATACAGATCCCGTAACAAGTAGGGGTGGAGTGGTCTCAGTCATGGACTTTGTTACCTGTTAGTGGGACACTTTACCATACTGGAGCTGTGAAGTCTGGCCTCAGAGCAAGAGGAAGCTCTTAGCCTTCATGTGGGGGATTCGCTATGTGGAATCCTATGTGGGGGATTCCTTCACCTGAGGAAAAGGATAGGAGGAAGAGGAGGTAGACAGTAAGAGGGTGGGAGGGTGGGACCAGGAGGGGAGGAGGGAGGGAGATTTCATCTGTGATTGAGATGTAACTTGAATTAATAAATAGATGTTAAAAAAATAAAAATAACAGCTTTAAAGTTGGCTTATTTTCAGGAGTGTCTGACTAAAAGAGTAATCAGAAAGTAATTCATACTCTCTAATTATATCATCATTCACTACATACTCTAAGGTAATATATAGCTAATTGCTACATTTCTAACTAGTATTTCTTATATTTTAAAATCCATGACAAGACTATGCATATTGTATTTCTACCACTGGCTATGAAGCTACCAACCAATTGTTTAGCTCAATAATGACTACATACAAAGCAGGAGTTTTTAGTAGCCATCCTATTTTACCTATATCTAAAGTCAGTTTTCTCACTCCCCTAAAAACAATGTGCTTTTTTTTCTTCTTCCTCCAAGAAATAGAATGTTCCTATAGCCCCTTGTATCTAAGATGTCCTTATGACATGACTTCATTAAAATGAGAGACAAGGCTAAACATGATATATGCAGCAATCTAACACATCTCTTTATGAATAACCCTGGAGTAGTGTGTTGGCTTGTGAAACATATTGACCTAGTTGCATTTATCCACACATGACAACCCATCAATAATCAGACACGAAAGTTAGACAATAATAGCTTATTCACTAGGTAGTGAAACACAGATATGAAAGCTAACCCAGCAAAAATATAACCACTGGTCATGATGTCCCACTGCAAAAGCCCAGGTTAGACATAAAAAATGAGTTAAATAAGTGTTTTCTTTGTACAGCCTTTCAGCTAAATAAAGCTATCATATATTTATTTTTATACTTTATTTTTTTATTTCGTCAAGTTACATCTCAGTCACAATCCCTTCCCTACTCCCCCCTCCTGTCCCACCCTTCCACCCTCTTCCCCCCAACAGCTCCCCCTTTCAGTCCAACAAATGGTTCTTTCTCTTATAACAATAAATACAGTACAAAACAACAGAAATAAATAAGCCACAATTATGAGAGTTAAATGGCTTAGCATACATTCCCAATGTCCAGCCCATATGTATTTGGCACCTGACTTTAACATTCTACTATCTAACCATCTCCATGAGTTTAAAGTTCTATATCTGACTCAGTTTTCATACTAACTGTGATGCTATCATATATTTAAAGAGCTGCAAAAAATTATAAAAATAAGCAGTAGAGACCATAAGATCCTCATAACATCTGAAATATTTACTCTCTGGTCCTTTATAAAATGGTTTTCTCAATTCTGCATTAGTCCAATCAATTTTGGGTGAGTTTGTTTTAGAGCAAAAGATAGCTGATGTATACCTGCTGTCAAGGAATAATGTTAGAAACTAGGACTTTATCATGGAATCTAGTTGATATCTGGCAAGTTTATAACTGGTATTTACCCTATAGTAACTAAGGTTCAGTTGTTTGTTAACTAAGATAAAACCATAAATGAGTAGAATGTATAACAAATCCACAATCAACAATTGTTGAATTATTAACTGTGAATTGTTAAAATTCTGACTGAGAAATTACTTTCTTCTTCTTCTTCTTCCTTCTTCTTCCTCCTTCTTCCTCCTTCTTCCTCCTTCTTCCTCCTTCTTCCTCCTTCTTCTCCTTCTTCTCCTTCTTCTCCTTCTTCTCCTTCTTCTCCTTCTTCTTCTTCTTCTTGCAGAAAAAGTTTCTCTGTGTAGACTTAGCTGTCCTGGAAATCACTATGGAGCCCACAGTGGCCTTGAACTCACAGAGATCGTCCTGCCTCTGCCTCTGGGAGTCCTGGAATTAAAGGCATGTGCCACCACACCTGGCTTTAAAGATATAACTATTTAACGGTATGTAGAAATGTATAGGAGTTTTTTTTGAAGCCTTATTAATAATATTTATAACCTGGAAAAAGCCCAAATCTTCACCAATAAACAAATGTATAAGAAAATGAAATATATTCATGTAAGATAAATTACTCAGTCATTATACAAACTACTAATTTTTAGTCTACAGAGATTCAAAATCACTATGAATATAAGAAACCAGACTCAATATACTGCATGGTGCCATTTGTAGAAAAATCAAGAGAATAAAAATGGATATATGGTACAGAAAACAGATCACTGATCTTCTTAGGTCAAGAATGAATTAAAAATGGCCTGCAAAGTGGCACAAAGAGGGTTTTGGGAGGGGATAAAACTGTATTGCACTTTGATTGTTGGAATGGTTTGCTAAAAGCACATCTGAGAAAAATAGGGCAATTCTGTACACTCAATGGATGCAATTTATTTTGTCTAAATTATTCCATAATAAAGTTGATTTCTGGATTTTTAAAAAAGGTATTCATTCTAAAATCAAATATAACATAAAATGCATTCAATTGGGCAGAAAGTGATGTGTGATACATAAGATGTTTATATAAATATAAGACATAGCCAGGTTGTGCTGTCAGTTCTCTTATTAATTCAGAAAATATATAAACACCAGATTCAGAACTGACCTTAAAGGTTAACGAATTACATCCTCTAATCTAATACGGAAATTGCCTGCAGGGTTGAGATGACTGCATAGGAAGTTTTCTGCTTTCAAGACCACTAATTCTACTTTTCAGAAAGCTCAGTTCTAAAATATTCCTTAATACAGAGTTAAAATTTACTTTTCTGTAGTCTCCAAAAATCCAGCTGAATCCACTCTCAGTATAAAATAGAAACCACCTCCCCCCAAAAACAAAGAGAAAATAAACAAAAACAAAATAAAAGGCAAAACATAAAAACTTCCTAACCTTGCAAATATTTCAGTCTTTCTGTTACATTCTTCTTAATTTCAGTTCTCTCAAAGCTACATCTAAAAACTTGTAGTTCCTTCTATTTTTCATATAATGTGGCTCTACAGACCCTTGTCTCATCTAACAGCCTTTGAAAAACAAGATTCTTTTTAAATGTGATATACAGAACTGAGGAAGTTAGAGAATAATTTTGTGTACAACAGTAAGTTGTTGATAACATTTAAGTTTTGTAGCTGTCATATTATACTTTCTGTTCATGCTGAATTTGTCAATTTAAAAATAATCCAAAGTTTTAACGATACAATAATTGCACATTAATTCTTAAAAAATCTGTTCACTCCTGTGTTTTTTTTTGGGGGGGGGCATTTTCTTGGGTGTCCCTGAATGGCCTTGATCTCACTACGTATATGGGGTTGGTCTCGATTTCACACTTTGGTCCTGTGTGCTGGGATTAAAAACATGCACTGGTGGCTGGGCTCTCCTGTGTCTTTACTATTGATTACTTGAAGCTAAATGCGAGATTTACAGTTTATTTAAATAGGCTTTCAAATGTATAATGTTACTACTCCTGGGCATATATCCAAAAGATTCCTCACCAAACCACAAGGACATATCCTCATCTATGTTCATTACAGCTTTATTCATAATATCCAGAAACTGGAAACAACCCAGATGTCCTCCAACCAAAGAATGGATTAAAAAAACTGTGATACATTTACACAATGGAATACTGCTCAGCTATCAGAAACCAGGAAATCATTCAATTTGCAGCCAAATGGATGGAACTAGAAAAGCTCATCCTGAGTGAGCTAACCCAGACTCAGAAAGATGCACATGGCATGTACTCATAATTAGATTTTAGCTGTATACTACAGGGTAATTATCCTACAATCAATAGACTCAAAGGAAGAGGAACATGGATTTTGTTACCTGTTAGTGGGACATTTCCCTCTAGTGGAAGAAGAGGAGGCTCATAGCCCTCAGGTGACTGACTTATGAGTTGAACAGGGGCTGATATATGGAGGCGCCCCCCACAGGAGGAGTGGGATAGGTGGGAGCGTGGGTGTGGGTAGAGGGTGGGAGGGTGGGACCAGGAGGGGTGGAGGGGGGCTGTAATGGCGATATGACTTGAATTAATAAACATCTTAGAAGAAGAACTCATAAATTTCTGGGATCTCAGCACTCGGGAGGCAGAAGGAGGTGAATCTCTAACTTTCAGGTCGGTCTGGTTTAAACAATGAGTTCTAGGTCAGACAGTGCTATATAGAGAGATCCTGTCATAAAAATTAAATATATACATATTTCATTTTTCTCCTCTAATACTAGATATACCAAATCTCTCCCTTTTTTAAAGGCTTACTTTATTTTTAAGCTATGTGTATGCATTTGTGCCTGTGCATGGGTCTGAGCATGTGAGTTACAGGTGCCTGTGGGAGTCAGATGAGGGAATCCAATCCCCTAGAGCTGGAGTTAAAGGTAATTGTGAGCCATTTGACATAAGTGCTGGAAATTGAACTTAGGTCCTCTGCAAGATAAGTGAGTGCTCTCTCTTCTGAGCTATCTCCCATTGAGCTCTTTCAGCCTCAGACTCTGTCAATTCTAAGCCCATGTTTTACCACTGAAATGCATACCGCCTCCCACCCCAAGAACTCATTTTTGTAATCAGCTTAAATCTATTAGAATTTTGGCATTATCACCAATTCATGTCTTTTTCAAATATAGTGATAAGTTTAGTTGGTTTCTCTATTCTATCAACAATTTAAAATATACTGGATATTTGTCTATGTAATGTAGTAGAAAATGAAATGGATACTCAAGAGTCCTCTTGATATTCTCAGACTATAGCAGAACTCATATAAACAATGCACCATGTGTTTGTTAGATAAACTCAAGTGGGAAACTCTGCTCCTTGAGCACAGTGAAGGATGATTCATTGAGTTTGTGGTATATAGAGAAATCTGACCAAATGAGGTCTCCAGGTGAGGGCTGAGGTGAGGTTAAAGATGACTGAAGAAGAAAAACATGGGTGTCAAGGCATCTTATATAGGGCCAAGGATACAGGTTCTATTGAATGTTAGTTTAGATCCATCACTTGACATTTTTGGATGTCTTGGTTTAATCAGTTAAAATTTGCTCTATTATCTGATTCTAACGTTCTTCATCTTTCACCCAATGATGTCTAATGAAAACCTGAAATATGTGCTACAAAATAAGAAGATATATGTCCAAACATGATGTGGCCATAATAAAACTGGAAATGAGGGGCTCAGATGGTAGACTCCTTGTCCTACATTAACAGATCCTTAGGTTCAATCTGAATTACCCCATAAAAATCAGGCATGATGCTGCACTCAGCACTTGGGAGTTGTTTGCAGTAGGATCAAAGAAATTCAAAGTCATACTCAGCTACACATTGGTTTTGAGGCCAGCCTGGGCTACGTGAGAACCTTGTCTCAAACCAACCAGCGAACAAGCAAACAAATAAAAACTAGAAATGTAGTGAATGTGGCGTGACAAATTTCCAAAGAATCACACTGAGTTCCAGAGGCATGCTTTTCTTTCTTTCTTTCTTTCTTTCTTTCTTTCTTTCTTTCTTTCTTT
>CAJQZJ010035647.1:554238-573592 GCA_907164525.1 Lophiomys imhausi | reverse complement strand
TAACAATATGGGCATAAGAGAACAAACATTCAGTTTAGAGAAAAAAAATTACTTAAGTTCTTGCTTTTAATTCATGGTGCATGATCTTTGATAAAACAAGTTATGTCACACTGTCAGTTTCTGTATCTGTTAAACTATGCTACCAAATCTTCCTTTCAGGAGTGTAAAAATCAAATGGGACAGTGGAAGTTAATGTATTTTATAAAGTGTTATGTATACACATGGGATTCATTCCCCATTTGCATATGACTTTTATATGGATGCCTGTATCATTTTATAAAAGACCAAGGCAGCTGATATCCTAAGATCTAATATTTTAGGACAGGGTAGGTACATTATTAAAATTACTCCCCATTTCTGCAGCTGTAGTTGGAAATATTTCTTCAATTTCTTATCTGTAAGATGAAGCTTTGGGTTAGATTATCTCAAACATTTGTCTTGCTCTTAGATTTCATGATTTTATCTTTTCACATCGAGTAAAAACCATTTCTTCACTCCAATTAGCTAACTACAGATGCCACAGTGTTGACACATCATAGACCTGTACTATCAAAGATAAATTGAGGTGCATGGCTTCAAATCCACAGTAGCACCTTTTGGTAACTGACCCTTTGAAATGATAAAGTCAGGATGTGACCACTGAAGAAAGGCAAGGAATATGTGGATTATGGTGCTTTGGTTTTCTTTTTTTAAATGGAGTTCCAACATAAGATTCCTGGGGTGAGTGAGACAGTATTAGCTGAACAGTTCTAATCTAGGTGATGTTCTTTTATTTTGTTTCTTTTCATGTGTGTGTATGTATGTGAGCAAATGCATAAGGGTGTAGAGGTCTGAGGTTGGTGTCAGAACTATCTCCTCAATTTCTCCCCCACTTTATGTTTGGAGGCAGGGTTGTTCTGTTAAACACTGAGCTTGGCACACAGTCTTGCTAGCCAGCTTGCTTCAGGGAACTCCTGTCTCTACCTTCAGTAGCTTGAAAAACCAACTGACCACCCACCATATCCACTGGGGTTTTATGTGGATTCTTGGGATCCAAACTTGGGTCATCCACTTACACAGCAAGTTCTTTAATACTACACTATGTTTCAAACAAATATGTCGCCCAGGCTGGCCTCCTATGTGTGATCTCTTAACCTCTTCAGCATATATTACCGGTTTATGTTAGTTATTACAATAGGATGTTTTACTTCTTTATACAGAGTCTTACTATAACGTTTGAATTGGATCCTCTACATGCTGGCATTCCAGAAGAGAATTACCATTTCAAGATTGAGGTGATTCTTTTCAAGTGTCTAGCATTTTTGTGTATCTCAATAGTGTTTCCTATGAATTAGATATTTATGTTTCTAAGACACACTGTAGGTTTGCAAGCTTTAAAGTATTATGTATTGGTAATATGTACAATGGATTCTGATTGGTTTTGGTGGCTGTTTTTGAGAAGGGAAGTGCTAAAAATAACACCCTTATGCCATTTAAAGAAAAGGAAGTTCTCAATTATGAACTTTAGGAGAATAAATTTATAAAAGGTATTTGGCTTTGTGATGTAATGTAGTCTTGGGCCTTTCCTAAGCTTTCAAAGAATTCAAGCTGCTACACCTAGCAAACATGGCCTCTGGATGGGAGTAGCAACATCAAATGTGGCTTTTAATTTTCTTATTATTTTTACAATGACAAACATTAAACAGTTTGGTAACTAACTCTTCAGTATCTGCCTGAGGATAGATGATAGATCAAGGCTTCAAGAACAGAATAGCTATGAAGATACTTTCTCTGAGGTACTAAACATGGAACATACAGTGTTCACAAATATAGGGGAAATCTTTCTGAATAAGGAGAGAATACATTCTCATTGGCCTGGAAGAGTTTTACTTGAATACTACTGTGGGAATATCAGAATGATTGCTGCTACAATTGAATAGTTCTTTAAACTGAGCTCTATAAATTCTATAACTATCCATAACTATGGCATCTAAAAATAAGACTAATAGCTTAAGGGCTTGTGGTTGTGAAAAAAATACTAAAATTATCATTGAAAAAGCACAGCCTTTTCCATTTTCTAAGAGCTAATGCCAGCCTATTTTTTGAATCCAGAGGATGACAAGTTTGTCACAAAGATTTTTATGGAGACTCACAGTACACTGAAAGATTCCCTTGAGAAAACAGTTTACTGCTCCCTTTACAGTGGGTCAAGAGACTGTGCTTTCCAGAACAAAGCTTTTTTTTTATAGGAACCTTTTAAAACTCTTATCTAAAAGCAGATGAGTTGGTCCTAATGTTACAAAGAACTACTCTGAGCTCAGTGAAGGAGTTACCATTAGACAAGTGGAAACAAAGAACAGGGCTCATCACGGAAATCATTGCTCATACGGATTTTACTTGATATTCCTGGTGTCAAGACATATAAACACTCTCACTTTTCATGTGATTGCTAGAATTTTCTTGCAATCACCAGATTCCTTAGCTTTCAGTTTTAGACTCTGTGCACTGATTGACACCACTCTAAATTAGATCAAGCCTTAGAGTACTAGACTCTACCTAGGGTCATTATCTCTATTAAACTATTTGAGTTCCTAGATCACAACACATGCTTTGGCACGTATACAGTGCCAAAATTCATCTTTTCTAGAGACTATACATAACTTTCTGTCCTGTGACCAACTGTAAATATGCTAAACATAAATGTAAATGTTAATGGTTCAGTCAGGGAAACTGATTGGGAGAAATCTGGAGAAAAGACCATGAAAACTGAGTCTATGATTATATACTATATCTTAATGTGGTCTGTGTCAGTTTATACTTCATGTTCTTCACACAGTGGTAAATTAAGTTATACCTGAAACTCACCACACCCTTAAAAGATAGTGTGTGTGTGTGTGTGTGTGTGTTATGGGTATGGGTTGGGTGGAAAGAAATAAGAACCAGAGTAGCAAATCTGAAAACAAAAGAATGTTGAGAAGAAATAGAACAATTTGAGGGATTATTTCCATGGAGTTGTATTCAGTTTATGGCTTTTAAGATCTGTTGGGGTAGAAAACAAACTTTCAAGTCTTGCCACAAAGAGAGAAAAAAAGAAAGCTAGTAGGAGCTGCTATTGAAAGGTTGAAATTGGCTTTCAGAACAATACATGGATCCCTGCCTATTGGATTTGAGTAGGAATCTAGACATCAGATTGGTTGTCAATGTCTCTCAACAAGGCCCTGGCAGATGAAAAATATGTAAGCATTCTTTTCTGACCACAATTTAGTAGATTTGGGGTAGACTTGCTTTAGCAACTGAAAATCAGGGGATACACACAAATGATTTCTATGAGCTGACAGCGCAGGAGCACACACTAGAGTACATGGATTCTGGAAGTTGCTGTTTTTCAAAGTAATCAAAATACTGGGTCACAGCTTGCTAGTTAAATGGCTCAAGTTATCTAGGATCTTCCATTATGAGACAGAATTGATGATAGCATAGATGTATTCCTAAATGACAGTCCTTTCCTTGCTCCATTTTGTTTCGTTAGTGTGGGCCAGCATGGGCTTGCCCTTAGGTACCTAAGAGGAATGCATAACTTTCTAGTTCTTACATGTGAAGTAGGGGAAGACAGCTATGATTCACTTTGAAAAGAGTTGCATGCATACCAGCCTGTATCTAAGCTTGGGGCAACACTTTTAGGCTTGTATGGTGACATTTTTGTATAATAAATGAAAATGAAACTTCATTTGAATTTCATAATTACCTACTACTGGTGTGATTTAGAAGCAGCTGGTAGGTCAATATGGTGCTCTTTTTATGTAATTTAGCAGTGAGAAACCGTAATGCTAAATATGCCACTAGTAAAAATTTTGAAATAGCTTTAGCCACATGCAAACACTTATAGTAATAATGTTGATGCCATTGCTTGAGACTCTGCTAAGGTAATGTTGGTCTATAATTGGTGTATTTTTAAAACTTTATCTAAAGATGATAAGAATGATCGTTAACCCATATATACAATGCAGTTTTATTTATTTATTTTCCTAAATGAATCTACTGGAGAACCTAAGAGAATAAATCTATTTCTAATGAGTTAAGTGAAAACACCATGAGTACATATAATGCTTCTAGACTGAACCAAATATTTTCATGAATACACTTTCTGGAACCACATAGGAGACAGCATTGTTGAGCAGCGGGTTGGCAATGAGTAAATGCTGCTCAGCAGGTCAGACATGTACAGCTGGAGAAAGATCTGAAATTTAGCTAGTCTACTAGGCAAAATACAAATTTGGAAAGAAGGCAATCCATGATCTAAATTAGCAAATTTTGCATAGTGTGCATACACACAAGAAACATAAATATCTTTGGAAAGAGTTCCAGTTAGCTTTGTCTTTGAAGATAATTTTCTTGTATTTTTGTTTTTATATTTTTTATGCTTTAAAAAAAAACAAAATATAACAAAACACTTCCTGTTGCCGTGAATGCTAATGGTGGAAGACTGTTGCTATGGTAATGCTAATTTCAACACTGTTGCCTGTGGACTTCACATGAACTCAGTGTTTTAACTTCTGCAGATGTCATTTACAAAATGCAAACCCATTAATGATTAGTGAGGGCACAATGTTCCACTTTAATTAGAATAATAAGGAATGCTGATGCATAAACTGCAGGTTTGTGAATCGCTTCTGAGCCTACACTGTCAAAATTAATTACTATGGATGAAGATTTGCTTCTATTTTTTTAAAAGGAAGCTTTAGAGTAGAACCGTTGTACTTTGACTTTAAACGAATTAAAAGCTAATTTTATTTTAAATTTAAACATTAAAAAACAATATATATATATATATATATATATATATATATATATATATATATATACTGGCTCAGAAGAATCAAACATAAATTAAAGCCATGGGTCAGATACTTTTAACTCAAGAACAAAAAAGAATCTAGCTAATTCTATCTTTAAAAATAGAGGAGGGGGACAATGTTAGGTAAGCTAGATATTTAGAAAATTACTAAGAAGAATATGATGACACAGAAAGTATTTTGATATTAGGTTGTGTGTCTGCACAAGGAAATAGTGAAAAATGAAAACAACTAGAAATATACACATGAAAACAAAAAATAATTCTTGTGCCAAGAGACTGAGTAACTATAAAATAAAGTGCTTTAATTTTTGAACTCATTTCTACAAATTTTGTGACATATCATCTAAAGATGAAATTTGGAAGGTGTATTCCATATTTAAATGTATGCATATGGCTTGCTACACAACCGCATGGGATGATTTTGGTTTTGATGTTCTTCTGGGTCATTTCTTACTCAGTTAGATCATTTTATGTCATTAGAGCAGCCAACCAAAAAGAGGTGATATTTCTTCCTGGATGAGGAAGGGACACTTTTTCAATATTAGACAAGTCACGGCACAGAAGTTTTAAGCCTGTGGGCTTTGGCATGATATGGTGAGGGGGGTGACACTAATACTGCATGTAGTCTCTAGAGCAATCCTTGAAAAAACCCCATCACATTCTGGGTCTTGAGTCAAGCAATATTACCAGGTCTGTAGAGCTATCAAATTACCTGTGTTATCAAGGTGAAAGCTGAATTTATGATGGCCTTACTTGTCTCCCTGATATTAAGCCAAGAGTATCTCACTTGGGAAGAAAGCTGGCATCAGCCTTCAAAACAGTAAAGTAAGAAGTTAGGAATGCTTGTTTTTCATTGTAACCTATATTGCTCAACAAAAGGTAAGGTAGAAAGTTATGCAAACAGTATCTTCTGCACTTTTTATTAGGAGAGTGAAAAAATGGAGGAAAATATTATCAACATGTCCCTAGCAGTTATCTGGGTGGTTAAACACAACTGAAAGTTGTTCCTTTGTCTTTTTCTGTTTTCCACAGTGACCAGTTAAGGGGAATGTGAGGGTGGGACTGGGAGGAGAGAAGGGAGGGTCTGAAATCAAGCTGTAAAGTTATTAAATAAGTAAATTAATGGAAAGAAAAACACTTACTGGTAAGAAGTTCAGTTTCAACTTGGAGATGTAAAGAGAGGCACAATAGGCTTTACCCTTGAGCAAGAAAACATCTGGGTAGAACAAAATTAATGGCTTTTCTTCAGTCTCTCTGAGAAATGAAGTGATAGGACAACAAACAGCCATCCTAAAATCTGGGACAGGTATTTCCAGCATGGCACAAAACCAGACCATTTAGATCTCTGGAGTGGAAACAACCAGATGTTACTCAAGTTTGTAAGTAAAGAGGAAACTTTTGAGGGGAATAGGAATGTGAGAGCCATCCTCAGATTGATGCTCCTGATGATGGTGATGATGCTATTCTCTGTGTGTTTGTGTGTGTGTGTGTGTGTGTGTGTGTGTGTGTGTGTGTGTGTACATTAACTCACACATGCATGTGTATGTCCATGTATCATAGTATTAGCAGAAATCCTAATCATTCACTGACTTTTATTCTCCATGGAAGATGACAAAATTAGTAGAAAACTCCCTCTTACCCTTTCTAGTGGCAGTGAGGGAAGAACGGTTGAGGATGTCTGTGGAGAAGGAAAAGTTATGTTTGAAGGTTACTCCCTTCAAATGACACAGAACAAATGACTTTGAACAGGGAGAAGGCCTCTGTTCTGTACCCTATCAATTCACCAACAAGTCTCTAGCAACAAAGTTAGATCACCAGAAAGTCTGAAATCTTTGGTGCCCATAGCAACAAATATCAACAGTTATAACCATAGCAACAACCTAGATCAAACAGCCCAACTGCCAGCCTGATTAAGATAAACTACCATACTGAAGGCATATTTATTTCATTATCTACTAGTTTATCTGTCTTTCACCCTTAGAATATTAAGTGTGCCTAAAGATAAGAAAAAAGGCAGACAGACAGAAAGAAAGAAAGAAAGAAAAGAAAGAAAGAAAGAAAGAAAGAAAGAAAGAAAGAAAGAAAGAAAGAAAGAAAGAAAGAAAGAAAGAAAGAAAGAAAGAAGGGAGGAAGGAAGGAAAATCAGGATAAAGAGATAAAGAAATGTTAGAACCAAATTCAGATATATTATACTTGTTGGGGGTAGAAGAAAGTGTCCTCTTTCTTGTTTGGTTGAGACAGAGCCTTATGTATCCTTAGTGGGCCTAGAATTCATTATGTAGTCCAGACTGGCCAAAAGCTCATGAAGATCAGCCTGCCTCTGTCTAGAGTGCTGGAATTAAAGTCATGAGCCACTGTATCAGGAAACAAGAAAGTTAAAAAACAAACAATCAAACATATGTTAAATTATGCAATGGGGAGGGAGAAAATCTGGAAGATCAGATGGGTAATTCCAACAGAGAGCTGGACCTGGTAAGCAGGCTTTCAAAAGGAAATGTTAGAACCCATAAACACAGCAACGAAAAGAAACAGTGTTCTAAATAGATACTTCTGTAGATGAAACACAGAGAAAGAATCAATGAATTAAAGGATAAGGAAACAGACATGACAAAAATTGGGATTGGAGTTATGGCTCAGGTGGTAGAGTGCTTGCCTAACATTCACCAAGCCCTACGTGCTATTGCAAGCAGTACAAAAATCCCAACTGCTTGTGCAAACCTTTTGTTTCAGCATGTTGGGAGGTGGAGGCAGAAGGGAAGAAGCTCTTGATCATTCTCAGCTACATAAGTTGGTGGTCAGCCTGGATCACATGAGACCCTGTCTCAAAAGAATTGAGGAAGGAAAAAGGAGAAAGAAATTAAGGACTAGAGATATGGCTCAGTATTTATGAGGACCCTAGTTATGTTCCAAATACAAAATGTTCATCTTTATTTTTAACATAGCACCTGTACTTCACATGGGAAGGAACATTAAAATGTACCCTCTCAACATCCATGGTTACAGTTGCTAGTTATACAAAACTAATACCTGAGTTAACAAGTTCAACTCGGAGCCTACTTCCTCTGGCTGAGGATTATTGTGTGTCATAAGTCATCTCTGTTTCAGAAATCTATAAAATCATCACCTTAAATTTGTTTATTCTTTACTGTCCCCTATCTTACTGTTGAAGATTATTATCCATTGCCCAGAAATCTAGATGTGAATTTTGCATGTTTTTCTTTTTGTTTATATCTTCTTTCCTGTTGTTTATGCTCAAGTCTTAAGAAATTTTGACTTCAAAATGTGTCCCAAGATTCTGGAGAAATGGCTCATAGTGTTAAGGTGCATTCTGGAAAGGTTTGGCAACCTAGCTTGGTTCCTGGCACCCATGTACAGGTGGAAGGAGAGAACCAACTCCATGAAGATGTCCTATGACCTCCACATGTATGCTGTGGCATATTCTTCCCTACACACACACACACACACACACACACACACACACACACACACACACACGCACATATACACACCACACACACACATACATCATACACACATATATACACACACCATACATACACACACTATATACACACATATCATACATATATGCAATACCATACACACACATACACACACTATACACATGCACACACACATGCACACATAGTAATAATTAATCATCTTAATAAAATAGTAATAATAAATACATTTTAAAATATCTCCCCAAACTGTTGTACTTTTCATCTATATGATAACATTATCTTGGTTTGAGTGTCATCATCTGTCACCTGGCTTTCATAAAAACCTAGTATTTGTTTCCCTGAGCTCTCACCCAATTCATTTGCTTCATCCAGAAAGCTTTATGATTTTTCTGCCCTTTAGTCTAATTCACATCATCCCTTTTAGTCCCCTGTATCAATATGTTTCCTCTTACTAAAATTCCTTGATATATGACCTCTCTTTTTGAGGGTAGTATTAATTCTCATTCATCCTTAGTATTAGTTCCATTATCTGCTCTCTGCAACACTTTGGTGATATCCTAGGTGTTAACCAAATGCATCTTCTGTATCTAACATATGATCTGGTTCACATACTTATAGTACACAAATATCTATGAAATTTATCAATCAGTCAAAAGCATATCTTTATTATTTCTTAGGCAAAGAGACTTCAACCATCTAAGTGCACTAAAGTTAAAAGGCATATTAGCATTTGTGAGCAACTGTGAAAACAGTCGCAAAAAGGCATTTGTTTTTAAAAATATGACTGAGATTAAACAAAATATACCAACTCAAAAATAACTTCATGTTAAATTGGCTAATTATGGGTGAAATTAGCCATTTATGTCTCAACACTGATCTACGACAACATTGTTAACTATATCTCTTTAATGAATAATAACATACTTTGTAGTTTTATGCTTTCATTTTAGCATTTAAGAACAGTTTACAAATATACTAATTAATCTCTACAACAGTATTGTATGTATATATTACAGGCCAATTCAAGAAAGCTAATCACAGCAGATTTGAAAGCACAGAGAAAATTCTTCTCTAAGGAGAAATGATAATTTCTATATCTTGTTCATAGTCATTAATACACCTTTAGCATAGATGTGAAATAAAGCCAGAAAACACTACTTTGAATTTTACTTAAGTAATATAAAATGTATGCTGTGATTTCCTTTGATTTTTTTTTTGAGACAGTGTCTTGCTAACCCAGGGATGAATTCGAACTCATGATTCTCTTGCTTCAGCCTCTGGAATGATGTGAATGATGTTGCTTCAGCCACAGCCATGTAATAGCATCTTACATGAAAGTTATCAATTAAATCATAAAGTGTAGAATTCATTAGTACCAGTCATATCATATTGTGAAACCTCCCATCCATTTCCACAAAGTTTTCATCAACTCTAACATAAACTATCATTCACACTATATGACTCTTCTTATAGTCCCTCTTCCAAGCCCTATTTCTGAATTTGACTATCTTGGCATACTAATGGAATCTTAGAATATTTATTCCCCTAAATCTAACTTATTTTACTTAGCAGACTATCTTCAAATTCCAGATATGTTATATATTATAATTAAATTCATTTTAAGGTGAAATAATATTTTAATTTGTGTAGATACCACATTTTGTTTATCCAATTATATAGTCAGAAACAGTTATGTTTCCACCCTTGTGATATTGTGAATAATGACTCTTGGAACATGGGTGTACAAGTATCTGTTTGAAATCCCTCTTTCCATTCTTTGGGGTATATATTTAAAAGTAAAATTGCTTGATCATATGATGATTTTATGTTTAAGGTTGTGACAAACCACTAAATGGTTTCCCACGATGTTATCTCAATTCTCATTCCTAGCAGCAATGTACAAGGATTCAATTCATAGACATACTCACCAATATTTTTCCACATGTTTTTGTTATAGCCACCCTAGAGGGTCTAACTGTGGTATCTCATCATGGGAAGGCTTTTGGTTTTGTGTATTCATGTCCTGAAGGATCAAACCCAGGGCATTGTGCATACTAAGTACACACTCTGCCAATTAACTATAGCCTCAGCCCTTCTTCCTTGTGTCTTTGATTTCTATTTCTCTCCTAATGAAGGACATTTAGCACCATTTAAAATGTTTAATTTCTTTTCCGAAGATTGTTTCCATTCTTCTCCTTGTAAGTTAAACATTCTGAATGGCCATTTTTTTGTTCTCTACAAAAATACACGGGCTGGAGAGATGGCTCAGCGGTTAAGAGTCCTGGCTGCTCTTCCAGAGGTCATGAGTTCAATTCCCAGCAACCACATGGTGGCTCACAGCCATCCACAATGAAATCTGGTGCCCTTTAGCCGGGCGTTGGTGGCGCACGCCTTTAATCCCAGCACTTGGGAGGCAGAGGCAGGCGGATCTTTGTGAGTTCGAGGCCAGCCTGGTCTACAAAGCGAGTCCAGGACAGCCAGAGATATTCAGAGAAACCCTGTCTCGAAAAACCAAAAAAAAAAAAAAAAATACACTATGTTTTCTTTTCCAGATTAGTTAAAAACAATTTTCCTGCCTTTTAGGGCCCATCTTAGGCTTCAGGCTCTGTTTGTTTCATATAAATTTCTTCTACTAAGAGAACTGAGACAGTAGATTCTTGGGGTCTAGGAGTATGCCTTACAGATCATTGGTACCTAGTACAACAGAGAGTATAATATCCCAAATAAATATAGTTTGATTAACTAGTCTAATACACCAATTAATGCATCTACAATTAGAAAAAGAGAAATGAGTAAAAAGTTGCTAAAAGGGTATTTTCTTTCTTGTAATCTTAAAGGCCTAGATATAGTTAGGTGGAACTTCTGTTTTGTCTTGTTTTATGCTGGTGTTTTGTTATATAGTACAGAAAACAGACTAGATTTGCAAAAATTAATCTATTCCTATATGGAGAACACACACGGTAGAACATGACATTTGAATTAGGCAGTTAGAAACCATAATGGAAGCAGGGAAACCAGTTAGAAGTTGGCATATCACTGATAGTAGATTTGTTCTAGACAATAATAGCAATGGATACCATGATAAGTGGTTGGATTTGGAGGATATAGGTAGGAAATAATAAAAGGTTGTTTCCTCTTTGGGGTTCTAGAAAAATTCAGGAGTGAACTTCCATATCTTTTATTAAAAATATAAATCAGATATGCTTTTATCATTTGTGACAAAATTAAAAGTAACATTTGACAATGAGTGCACATCATTTTTCAACATTGAAAACAAGAATATTGTCTGCCAAACTACTGTTGTCATTTATAGCTGTATATCCACCTTAACATACTATCAAAAAAATCCTAGAGAGATCTTTTAAAAGATGACTTCTTTGAAAACTCCATATAAAACATTAACATTTGTAAAATATATTTGTTGCAATATTTAAACCAAAAATTGATAATAGTGGTGGCTTAAATGGAATTAGTTGTCAAACACTAAAAACTAAGATTAAGTTTATCTTTATAAGGAACAACTCAGATATTTACAGATATTCTTTTTGCATATGTGATGCTATCTTGTCAAAATTATTCTTCCTTATTTCCCAGCATGATAAAGGTAATGGAACAATAAAATTATGTAAGTACATACATATGATTTTATAACATCTATAGAATTTATGCCTTTGGACTCTTTTGCCAAAACTTTCTTCCTTCTGTTTTTTTTTTTTTTCTGCTCCTACATCCCTATGGTATTTTATGCCACTCATTAAATTTATCATAGATTTTTAAGGTATATTATCACTCTATATAACAATAATGTTTATTATAGCCACTGCCATTGCTTAATAATCCTTGTAGTAATATTACTGGTTCTTTATGTTATTATTTATAATATAAACATTTGGACAAGGGTAAACAAAGAACAAAAATATAAGTTGATAAAATGATGTGAATAATTTCAGCAAAAGGTTCTATAGACAAGCAGGGTTGTCTGAATAAGGTATCAAATCTAGAAATATATTCACCAGCCATAAGCACTCCTTTCTTCTCTCTATTCTTCTATTGTTGTTTGTTTTATTTGGTTTGTTTTGAGATAGTGTCTCTCTATGCAACCCTGGCTGTCCTGGAACTCACTATTTGTAGACCAGGCTGGCTTTGGACTCACAGAGATCTACCTATCACTCCTTCCTGAGTGTCAAGATGGAAGGAGAATACCACCATGCTCAGTTTTCTCTGTATTCTTTAGAAAACTTGGTGATTAAAGTGTTTCTTCAGTAGAAGGTTTTGGGGTAAAAATATTGCTGACTTTGGATTAAGTTTTCCCCAAGCAATAGTGATTTGATGAGAGATTTTTCTATTCTTATTCGATATTGTTAATTTTAAAATTTTCATGCTTTTTTTTCCTGATATTTTATGGAATTAATTCCATAATTCTTTGGCCAGAGAAACTACTGTAAGAGTATTGTCCAAACTGTCACATTGTATTATTCAGCATTCACTGCTCATCTGAGATCCTTTGGCAGTAGCTCTTTTATACATTCTGTTAGACATCAGGAATTTTAGCTTTTAATTTACAGAAAATATTCCATGTCTGAGCCCTCTGCTAGAGTTACAGTCAGATAACTTCTCAGGAAATCTGACTTTGTAGTTTGACTGTGTTTTCTCTATTCTCCCATGTTAAATTTTTTCCAGTTCACAAGTACAGACAAGATTAGCATGCTCCAAATCTACCAGCCAGTAGAGAGAGATCAAACTTCATCTTTTCCACTGAGATGTTCTCTTTCAGCTTATGCAATTTCTAAAGGAATATATTCAAGACATGGAATATAATTGCTAATTTTGTTGATGGCGAATAAAGCTGATCACTGTAAAGATTTCTTATTTTGCAGTGTGCAAAGTAAAAAATGGTGACTAAGAATACATAAAATATGAGTTAAATAGCACTAAGGTCCTTGATAATATAAGCTATTTAAAAAGATGTCATTAGATTACTGTTGACTTTATCAATAAACAACCACTTCCAAAGCCCCACAAAACCTGTATTTGATAAAAGACTATTTATTAATATTTAGGCATTTATGATATTAGTCACATTTCTCTATGTTTGATAATGACAACTCATTTGATAATAACAACAATAATTAACAGAGATAGGCAAGAAAATCAGTTGGGAATAACTGAACCCACATTTGAATTTTTTCTTCACAATTGGATGCCAATGTGGTACTGTTCCTTTTCATGTCAAGTATTTTACCACCTTCCTCACTCCAATTTGTTTCACAATCTTAGAACATTATGATTCAGATATGAACATATTCACAAAGCTTTGGCTTATGAAATTAGTCTGAGTTTTAATATACAAAGAGGATTAGAAGATGGCTTTCTAAGAAATTCTCACAACAGCTTTGTCAATTGAAACTTCTAAAAGAATGCATTTATTTAAAAATAATTTCTCTAAAACAGTATCTTCTTTTTGGATTTAATTTAATTTCTTTTTTAGATTCTTAACTTTTTTTATATGTATGAATGTTTCACCTGCTTATGTGCCTGTGCAGTGCATGCCTTGTGCCCTCCATGGTCAGAAGAGGGTGTAGGATTCTCTAGGAGTGGAGTTATGTGGATGGTTGGGAGCCACCATGTAGTAGCTGGCAACCAAGCCCTCTTAACCACTTGGCCATCTCTCTAGCCCCAGAAAGCAGTAACTTTTAAAGAATTCCATTTACAGAGTACTGTAACTAGGCAAATTAATTAATGTGGTTTTTGTTGTTTTTGTTTTATTTTGTTTTGTTTTGTTTGGGGGCTCAACTAAATAGAACACAGTAAATGAATGGACCAATGGATTGACATTGTGTCTAAAATTTATTTTGATCATTAGTAATCCCAGTGGAATTATTTAGAATAAAATGATTTTTTAAACTTTTATTTTAGTGTATATGTGTGTCTGTGTGTGTCTCTGTATATGTGTGTGTGTCTGTGCATATGTCTCTGTGTGTATGCCTCTGTGTGTGTCTCAGTGTGTCTCTGTGTGTGTGTGTGTGTCTTTCTGTGTATGTATCTCTGTCTTTCTCGGTCTCTGTCTCTCTGTCTCTGTCTCTGTCTCTGTCTCTCTCTGTCTCTCTCTCTCTCTCTCTCTCTCTCTCTCTGTGTGTGTGTGTGTGTGTGTGTGTGTGTGTGTGTGTGTGTGTTTGTTTGTATGACTGATAAATCCCTTCCTAGTCTTGACTCTGAACTTTTCTAGGACCTTTGATTTTCTACAACTGGCCACAACATATAAAGAGCAAATAAATTGTCTTACTCATCCTGTTTTGCTTTTCTTTCTCTAACTGAAAAGCACATTCTTGAATTACAACACATTCTGTTTGCCTTAGTTTTCATGCTGGACTCATACACATCTTTGTTTCTTATCTAGTACCAATCTATAATAATGATTCAAGGGAAGAGAAGGAACTGTTGAGCGCAGTTAAAACACTTTCCCAGGATGAACCTAAAACAATCTGACATGTTACTCCAAAATGTTGATTACAAACCCTTTGATGCATTTTCACTGCATATTAGCAGACACATGTTTTAAAATTTCTCACTGGAACATGGACAGTAAAAAGAAACCATTTCAGTGTCAAAAAGCTTCTACTTTAGAATAGTTAATAGCAAAAATAGGAAACTGCTTTTGTGACTAGGCTCATAGTTCTATGAATTCCAGGCCTATTTAAAATAATCAACGGAGGCAGAACACGTGTACCCTCCTAAAACATTTTATAGAGACTTTCAAGTTTCTTTCTGGAACTTAAATGCTACTAACAAGATTAACAAGCTGGTCCAGGATGTATTAGCATGTTTATAAGGTGGTCTGTTAAGGTCGTTCAGTCCTCTGACATTGCTCAGGAAGTGAGCCACAAAATGACTATTAAAAACTCTCTCTCTTCCCCATCTCCATTTATATGTACATATACACACAAAGATAAAACATTCACAACTCTCATCTCTTAATTGTAGCTGTGAAGATATTTTCATACTGACTTTTGCCATGCCTCCATCTCAGCTTCTCATACCCCATTTATAGTTCACTCTCATTCGTCTAATATTTGATGTCTTTCTGTTCTTTTTTTTTTCATTCGCAGAAAACTTCCAATAGTATCAATATAAGAGTAGGGAAAATGTTATGAGTTTAGCCCTATATATAATAGAATACTTGTATTTATAGATTTGCATGGGATGATTACATATTCAGAGAGAGTTTTACTAGCCTTTGGGAAACACATTTCTTTTTTTTTTGGTTTTTCGAGACAGGGTTTTTCTGTGTATCCTTGGCTGTCCTGGACTCACTTTGTAGACCAGGCTGGCCTTGAACTCACAAAGATTCGCCTGCCTCTGCCTCCCAAGTGCTGGGATTAAAGGCGTGCGCCACCACCGCCCGGCTCAAGGGAAATACATTTCTTATCTTCAGAAATATAGTACTTGTGATGGAGAAATTGCTCACTGGGTAATATCACATGCTATACAACCCTGAATACTGGAGTTCAAATCCCCAGTACCCATATAAAAAGTTGGGCATGGCCACACATACATGTAACTCCATTGCTCCAGAAGGGCAAAGGTAAGAGGATCTAGAACTTGCTGGCTGACAGTTCCAGATTCAGCAAAAAGTTTGTCTCAAGAATTTAAGAGGGAGAATGACAAGACAAGACACTTGACATTCTCATTTAGCCTCTTTCATGTTTGGGTTTGTAGAGCACTCTACATATATGTCATCTATGTGCATAACCTGTGTGATGGGGTGATGTTATGCATTCTAAATGTTAATTAATTGGTCCTGCTTGCTGTCTGTTACTTACATTGTCTCTGATTGGTTGAATAAATGCTGAGGCCTGAGATTGGACAAAGACAGAGGTAGGCAGGACTAAGGTTCAGGTTTCTGAAGACGAAGCCTCCAGTAGATGAAGTAGAAGTCTGCAGAAGTAGAAGTAGCCAGGAAAAGACTCTAAGAGAAGAAGCCAGGAGCAGGAAGGAGACACACGATGGGGTAGTTTGAGGAAGATCATGCCACGTGGCCTGGAACATCAGCATACCATGAAGAATAGCAGTCCAAAGGGACATATGTATATATGGGGTCATATTTGGGTAATAGAATTATGAGCTAGCTTAGATGGGCTAAGATTGCTCAATCCAGGCCACGGCTTGTTAAAATCCATGTGGTGTCTGTGTGCTCACTTATAATGGTGGGTTAAGGAATAACAACCACCGAACCAATTAAATATAACAATACTGGTTAATAATTTCATTAATTATTTCTACAAATGTCACCCAACGTTATTTAATTAATTACTTATACACCTGTGCATAAGACACACACACACACACACACACACACACACACACACACACACACACGCTATTAATTGTCCCAAATACCTTGATGGATTTGTGTTATTGTATAAAACGTACTTTTCCTCCATGAGACTCCCTATGAGTAATACACAGGGTAACATAAAATTCAGTGCTTACAGATATCATGACTATAGTTGGCTCCAGGCCATACGAATTTGTTTTGTATGAAAATTTGAGAAGGACTTGACTTTACTTGGTCTGGAAAGTGGAAATAGTGTCAGCTTCAAAGATAAGATCAAAAGTAGAGCTGTTCAAATAGACTTACAGCTTAGAATGTAAAGTGAAATACATTATGTATTATCTATTAGGTTACCTATCTTAGCCCTAATCTCAGGAAAGCTCTGAAAGAAGTAATGGGATGTAATTCAAAAGTCCCTTCTTTTCCAGCATAAGTGCACATCAGAATGCTTATATTAGGCCTGGCAATGTTTTTCCCCTTCCTTTGTTACCCGAGGCTACAAAAAGTAACTAATGATCTTCTCAAGACAGTATTGACAGAAGAACATGATTGTGCATGTAAGCCAAAGAAAAAACCACCAGCATTACAAAGGACTAATAGGGTTTTAGGGCTGACATCCAATGTGGCAACCTCCCAAGAGTCAGTTTTCAACCTACAGTACTGAAAGTTGAAATGCATGAAAAGAACAGGAATGCAGTGACAGTGGTGATGATTTAAAATATCAGATTTATACTCAGTTTTCAATCTTTTCTGAGTAATCAAATTATTTTTGCTCCAGTTGTTTCTTCCTTATCAAATATCAACAAGTTGTGATAAGGATTCAAAATAAATGGAACTAAGTGTTTCATTGTACAGATGAAGGCCCTACTCAACCATTCAGCATACAGTAAGCACATATTGGATTTTCTTTGTGGATAGGAGATTATATGGACCATGACTATGAAAAAAAATCTGTTTATAGAAAACTTTCTATGAAGAAACAGTGACCAACAGGAAGAAATAAAGCTTCATTTTAAAACAACACTCTTGATACCAACCGTCTAAAACGGTCTAGGATAGTTAAAACAAACTCCTAGTCATGCAAACATGTCTCTTTGTTGGCTACTATGACAGTCTATCACAGATATTCTCTAAACTACCCAGTAATCAAGTTGCTAAGAGACAAGCAACATTTGCTTATCTAAATACAAGAGATGGATAGGGCATCTTCAAAAACCCCTTGAGATCTGCAGAATATGGCATTCAAAGATGTTCTCTTAAATCAAGTTTTTTTTTTATATCGAGACATATCAGCGCCTGACGGCAACCCTATTCTACTCCAAGTAGAGGATAAGCATCAAAGAACCTCCACTGTAAGATGGTTGAATTGGTGGCAAGCCTTTCTCTTGGCATGAAAAAACCCCTTGCACCAACTGCAGACAGACTGCTGTCCAAAAAGGACAAAACTTGGTAGCGGGGAAGTCGACAGCCTAACTCTGCCAAGACAGGGTAGGAAAAACCCCTTGCTTCAACTGTAGACAGACTGCTGTCCAAAAAGGACAAAACTTGGAAGCAGGTAAGTCGACAGCCTAGCTCTGCCAAGACAGGGTAGGCGAGTCCTTCATAACCCCTGCTCTACAATCAATGTCTGTCAGAGAAATGGGGCCAAATGACTGAAGATTGATGCTGTAATGTATGGAGAGAAAATGGGAGCTGTCCAGGCAGCCACTGGTATGTCATTTCTTAGTTTGGGAAGCTGCAGCCCTGCACTTCCTATATAATCAGATATATTTGTCCCTCTCAGGTCTCTGAGGTGGTTGAAGAACAGATAGCTAGAGTCTCATAGTTAAATTTTGAGTTGTTTGGGAATCAAGAGGGTGTTCTAAGAAGATGCTTTTTAAATTGTGATGAAAGTTGAGTTGGATATAGAACTTTAAACTCATGGAGATAGGTCGACAGTAGAATGTTGAAGTCAGGTGCCAAATACATATAGACTGGACATTGGGATTGTATGCCAAGCCATATAACTCTCATAATTTTGGCCTAATTACCTCTGTTGTTTTGTATTGTATTTATTATTATAAGAGCAAGAGCCATTTGTTGGACTGAAAGGGGGAGCTGTTGGGGGGAAAAGATATATCTTAAACTTAAAAAAAAGGAAGGGGATGGGTGGGTTGAGGCAGAAGAGGGTGGGAGGGTGGGACTGGAGGCAGGGTAGGGAGGGGATTTCAATTGAGATGTAACTTGAAGAAATAAAAAATAAAGTAAAAAAAAAAAGCACTCAGAAATAACTTATCTCAAAATCTACAGAAAATGTATATTTCAGGCCATAGCATAATAATAAATGTACCAAAATTTTTGTAACCAGCACATACTGATTTCTTTAGATGTTGAAAATACACTTCTGAATTTTTTCTATTCATTATTTGTTCTTTCTTTGCTTTCTTTTTCTGTTATTAATTCTGAAATTTTTAAGTTCTTATTAAATTCTGACAATAGTCCAATGAGTGGGTCTATTAACTTGTAGGGTAAACTGCCTAGACCTAAAATAGGAGATAATAATTTTGCATACCCCTATACCTTGGCATGTAAAATAAGATAAAGTTTTACAATTCAGGTGACTTTTAACAATTAAAAGAACAGAAACCCAAGAATTAACTATGTCTGGTCTGGTGAAAACTGTAATAACAATATTTAAATATATGCCCCAACATTTCTTTCATTTTTATTTCCCTCCAAAAAAAA
>CAJQZJ010035647.1:534104-554138 GCA_907164525.1 Lophiomys imhausi | reverse complement strand
TAAGTTCTTATTAAATTCTGACAATAGTCCAAAAAAAAAAAAAAAGAAAAAAGAAAAACAACAACAAAGAAAAAAGTAAAAAAAAAGTTACATTTTACACTGATTATCAGTAGCTTTGGGGACAAAAATGGATGTGAGGAAGCTGAGAAAGAAAAACAGAAAAAAACTTTGAAAGTTTCAGAAAAAGCACTGAAGCTTCTCAGTTTCATTTACCCAGTAGTTAGTGACATCATAAAAAAGGTGACCATTTGCTGAATGCTGACAGTGAGCTAAACTTCATTTAGGACCTGCCTTTCAGACTGTTGATGAAAGTGAAGATTATTTGTTTTGTACAAGGATTTTAAAATTTGCAGTGTGATAGTGCTGATTTATACAATGCTCTCATAATGTATTTTTAGGAAATGTATACATATATTCATGGTATGAGGAAAGGAGGGAAGAGAGGCTGAAAGGATGAATTCATGCTTCTGTGTACCCCCACCTCACCCACTCCATCTCCTGGAATTGCATAGGGGTGGAGTGAATAGGATTTGAAGTTTTACTGCTGAGAAGCAGACATTTTCTGTATCCAGGTCAGTGTTCAAAGGACTAATGCTCTAGGAAAATTATCTGAAGGGGAGAGGCAGTTCAGGGTCATTAAGTTATTTTAAAATGTTGTCTGGTCTGCTACTGACTTTTGTGAAGGGAACAGGATGCTTCTTCCCAGGGGGACAGGATAAGAGGCAATTAGAGAAGCCTAGGAGAAACTCAGGAATGTTTGGGAATTTGCACATATCTCAAACTGCATGGGAATTCTTAAAGTTAAAATAAACTAATTTAATCATGGCTATATTTGGGTCTTAGAAAAATTCCAAATATGTAGCTCATTCTGGGTGTATCTCTTTGAACATTTCCCCAAAATCCTAATACTAGCTATCTTTTAGAATTCTCTTAGACTTCAATTTAGTTTGAAAGGACATGAGAAAAGGTACTTACAGGGTTTGAGTGATAAACTATGTGTATTATACTTAAGGTGAAGGGAATGAAAATTATTAAAAGACCCCCTAAGTCCGCAGTAGAGCCAGGCCAGCTGCCAGGTGATTCCTGGAACTTAGCTGACCATAAACAGGTTAAAACCAAGAATGAAGGTCAATTGGGCCACGGGCCCCCAGGGCTTCAGGAACTGGCTGACCACAAAGTAGATAACAAAACAAGATTAGATTCATTCCTGAGACAAACAGATGTAGGATGTTTCCCACTGGGTAACTAATGGGCTGGGCTGGTACATTCCAGCTGTATTTCCCCTCCCCCTTGGGTTGTGGTAAACGATGGGCTGGGCTGGTACTTCCCACCTGTAATTTCCCCCACCCCCTTAATCTGTGGTGCTCCCCCATAAAATATTGGACTCTCCCCCAAATCAGGGTCGCGACTCCTACCCCTGCGTGGGATACGAGTGGCGCCCCTCAGTGCACTGAGCCCCCCCCTTTCCCCCTTTTCCCCCCCGAAATAAACCTCTTGTGATTGCATCAAGATGGTCTCTTGCGAGTTTTGGGGCGGCCGTGATATCCTGAGTGTCGGGTGAGGAACTTCCCTCCCCCGGGTCTTTCAAAGGTTTTTTAAAAGCCTACACGTTTTCACTAATATATCTAATATATATATATATACTTTGAAGCACTACATATATAGACTGTCTTGGCATTCTTCTATAAAGTAAAACTTTATACTCTATGACAATTTCTTTTTAAAATAATGTTTATTTATTACATCAAGTTACATCTCCATCACAGTGCCCTCTTTCCACCCCTCCCGGTTCCACCCTCCCACCCTCTCCTGTCTCTCCCACTCATCCCACTCCTCCGCTCTGTCTATTAGATTTCCAGTTCCCAAAATAGACCCTACACACAATGTTCAGTGAAACATGCTATATCATAAATGTAAAGAATCACTGATCACTGGGAATGAGAAGCCTAATAAATAATATTTAGGAAAAATAAGAGATCTCATTTCTTTGGAAATAAAGCCAGTACTCAGAGAGTTGGCAGTAATTACTTCTACTCCACTGTATTCTTTTCATTTTATTAGTTCATTGAGAACATAGTATAGTGTGTTTTAATTATATTCACCCTCTCCCCTCACTCCTCTCGGATACATTCCTCCTTCCATACCCATCCAACTTTGTTTCTTCTTCTCCTTCTTTGTATTCTTCTTCCTCTTCCTCCTTCTTTCTTCCTTCTCCTCCTCCTCCTCCTCCTCCTCCTCCTCCTTCCCATAAAATATACTTTGTGCTGCCCATATAATACTGGCTTTCATTGAACATGGTCGACCCACCAGATGTCTCACCCTTAAAGAAAATAGAGCCTACCTTTCCAAGCAAGTATTGGTTGCTGAAAGTTCCTCAACTAGGGGTAGGCTCCATGTTAATATCCTTATGTTTAAGGGTAAAACCACGTGGTAAGAGTTTTGTCTATTAAAAAAAAAGTTATGATATGAGAATGTTTTTGTTTTAATCGCAGGTATAAGGCTGCTTCAGTTAGTCCACAGTTGTAAATGATATGTGTCTTGTGCACTAGCACAGGTGTGGCTTAGTCAGTTGCAGAAAGTTAATTCTGAGGACTCAAGAGGGGCTAAAAAGCCAGAGCCCCAAGAATTAGGGGGACATTCTGAAGAAGGAAGTGGTTGGTTCTCCCTGCTGATGCTTCCCTAAACTGCTGCTGGTTTGTCCTGCTGCTGTGTCTGCTGGTTTCCTTTGTTGGCTGTTGCTGGTTTGCTGAACTTCTGTATACCCTGACTAGTGAGACTGATATTGCCCCCAAAGAACCTGATGACCCTAAACATTAGGAAGTAGTTCAAAGAGAACTCTGTCCCTTTTCCCTTTAACCTTCATTCTCTTCCACTTAGTGTTTAGGGATTGGAAGGAACAAGAATTGGAAGGGAGATAGTGGCATTACGTATAGTAAAATTAATTGGAGTGTATAATAAAACAAAAATAAAGTGTTAATTTCAACAAAGCCAGGCTCAGAGGGATGGAATGAAATGTCGAATCATACTATTAGATAAAGAAAGATAGAAGATGGAATCCAGTTTGTGTAGTGGTAAGAATAGAATAGAGGAATTCATATATGCAGGAATTCAGGTTTGAAGTGCACAAATCAGATGTGTATGCTAAGTATCATTTACTATGGACCAAACAACACGAGACAAGAGAAACTCAACAAAAATTTCAGTATACAGGGATGGAGATGTGGCTCGGCTGTATAAGGGACACTTGATATTCATCTAGAAGACCTTTAGTTTCTAGCACTTAAATTATAGTTTGCTGTTTTCTGACCTCTACAGCAACAGGCACAAACATAGTATACAAGTACATATGTGGACAAAATGTTCATACGTATAAAATAAAATAATAAAAACTAGCAAAAAAGTTTTAAGCCCACTATGTTTTTAAACATTAGATTTTATGTCTAGAGGGTATGAGAGATGTATTCAAGCCATCAATGTAAATTTATACAGAAACAGCTGAGATGTAGCTCAGTGGGAGAGCACTTGCCTAGGCACTGGGCCCCATGCTCAGCTTGGGGAAAATGTTTCATAAATGTGAGAAGGCGAGAATCTGAAAAGCACAGAGAGTTATTGTCATATGTCCGTTCATTTCACTCCTTCTTTGAAATATTTACCAAGCATGTGCAGTGACATAATGTACTAGAAAAAGAGATACACTATATATTCTTGTGCAGTCTGTTATTTAAGTTGTGATTATACAACCCAGTTAATAAAACTACAAGAAAGAGATGCAAAAAAATTTTCATAGATCTATGAGACACAGAAGATACTAATGTCTCCATCTCCCATGAACTCTGCAAAATCAAAGGTCAGAATCAATATTTTCCATAGCACTTTTGGATCTTATTAACTTTCTTTAAGTTAATATCTTAATCTGAGTTGTTTTCATGATTATATTATCAATTAAGCATTACTGACTATTCCTTTACTGTACTTTCAGAGTTGAATGAGACTCCACTAATGTGACCTTTGGAACCATTAAACTGTGGAGGAGAAAGCACAGTAGAGAAGATTGGCTTCTGAGTTATCTTCGTGTACTACAGTCTTCTGAAAATCAGAGCATCAGGGTTATGACAGTGAAGCGTAAACTTTAGCTATGCATGAACATCTACCAGTGTTCTCAGAGAATGAAGGCTCAAATTAGACAGTGGATTCTCTTTTACATTTACTTCATGTCATCATTGGTGTTAAATTGTTAAGTAATACTTTTAGTATTATTTGTCTTTTCCATCCTGATAAGACTGATGGTACAATAAGAACACTCAAGAGTATTATGAAGATTCATCTTCACACCTTTAGAAAACTGTCTCAAACAATCTGTATTTCAAAGCCAACATTCATAGTATGAGTGGATGCCAGGATTGTAAATGACCTATAATATAATGTGACTCTGCCTCTTTGGATGACAGAAGAAGAAACCTAGACTAAAAGAAATCAAAGTGATACAGAAATACTCAATGAGCTAGTTTATAGAGAAACTGGGACTGGATTTTAAGACCTTTGATGCACCATTTTCTTAACATTTCCACTACATACTGTCAGCTGATAAAAGTTTCTTTGAAGGAAAATATACACAAAAAGGGCTTTACCAGAAAGATCACAAAACTGTATACTGCAAGTTGTGTTCATATTCTATAAATAGCTTTGCCAGGGTTCAGCTTATATACAAATGAAATTGGAATACTAGTTATGATTTGTAGGATAGCAAGATAAGAGTGAGAAGTGGAGGAATGTTTTCCAACTTAGGTAGCACAATCCAGTGTTCTGTAGAAGAATACTGTCATCTTATCTAGGTGAGAATTGCTCAACTTTTTCTTTCCAGAAGATACACCCAGTGAAAACCAACCAATGCACAGATATTTCACTTGTTAAAGCTCAGAGATAGCAAACCACTGCTTCCTCTGCATATAGATTCTCATACTGAAATTACAGAATAACAGAAAATATGTTTTAAACACAGGAGATATTTCACACCTGAAAATCGGTGTTGAAATTAAGAACTGAAGTACTACAGTATAAGAGAAAGGTAGTGTCAAGTCTCAAAGGCTACTGGAGTTAAGGGGCATCAATACTAAGGTCAGAGTATGGCCTATGAACTAAAACTAGAATGTAGACTGACCGAATACAGAAGAACACCAATACCAACAGATAGGTCTAGGTAGATGGCCACAATTCCATGCAGAAAATCAAATACTCAGACTTCTGAAGCTATGGTAATAACAGGCCATAGAAGACTGGAGAGTCAGAACCCAAACCAATAATTTTATCAGGCATAGCAGTGCTAATGAGAGATGTGGAGTAAAATAAATATTGAGTTCAGTCAGGCTACTTTCCTTAGCTAAGCAAGAGCCAAATAGAAAGTTTTGAGCAACTCATATATGATGAATGGCTGTAGAAACTTGCCTGGAATTGAGAGTGGTGAAAGAGTAGATGAAGTGCTTTCTCTCTCTCTCTCTCTCTCTCTCTCTCTCTCTCTCTCTCTCAAGCACACACACATATACACACACATAGATATATGCCAGCAGGAAAAGATTGAAAGTCATTTGAACATAAGTTCCCTTGTGAGCTTTATATATGTATGTATGTATTTATTTATTTAAAGCTGAACATTTAGTTTCCCCAGAACCCTATTTTTCACTCCCCCATCAAGTACACCAGAAATATTTAGAAAATAACCTGTTGCAAAGTCTTATTCCTGATTAAGTCAGCAGGTTTGCTACTGTGTTTTATTAGTAGATTCCTCCCAATATTTATCAACCACAGCATCTTTAAGGAGGAAAATGACCAGCTTGTTTAAAAAGCCAATCCTTCCTAAGGGACAGCTGGCAGAAATTTAAGGTGAAGCAGTTCATCTGGTAATACAGAAAAGTAGGAGATAATCAGCCTTCAGCTAGAGCTAATCCATGTAGAACAGGTTATGACCTCAATTGGTTGCTCCATTTCTGTACCAATGGGGGACAGTAAGTAGTATTTACATTCTTCATGAGTGTGTGGAGACTAGAGACAGTGCTAACAAATTTAATAACCAATATCTGCGATATTCTACTCATGCTATCCCAGGGAAGATATTACGGAGCTGGAAAAGGTCCAGGGAAAAACAGCCAAAATGATCAAGGGGAAAGCTTATTCAAGGACAGACTAAAAGACTAAAAAGGATTAGCATTTCTCAAAGCAGGAAGATAGAAATAAAAAGCATTAGTAAGGGGATGTTAGATTAAAGTCCACAGTGGGTAAATATAAATGGCTTTATTGATTTCAAAACCATTTAACTAGGCCCATTTGTTGAGGTCAAGGGATGTATATTGTAGAGAAAGTAAGACATCATTGATTTATATAGAATTCAATATACCCATGTGAGTTATTTCTAAGACAAGACTGAAGCAACATATGGCAAAAGTTTTACACAGCTTTGGTAAACTTCACTGCCAATCATTTTCCAATACACCATTAGCAACTGGGCATGCTGGATCCTAATTTTTGAGATGAAAATTACTAGGATAACTGATAAGACAAACAACAAACACCATGCATGCCTCTCTCTATATGGAATAGAGAGCCCTGGGCTAGATTCCCTGTTAGTCTAATTCAATGAAATATTTCTTATGCTTTTATTATGGTATGATGTTGGAACTTCCTGCATGCAACTTTGGGATTCCTAAATTCTTCTGACAGTCCAGAACACAGAAGAATAATTTTCTACCTCATTAAGTAAGCAAGAGAGTCCTAGTTCTTGGCTGTGTTTGATTTACCCATATGGGAGTATGAAACATAAAAAGGTGAAAGAAATCCTAACAGAACACAGCAGCTGGCTAAAGGCTATTAAACTGAAAATTTCATGAGTTTGACAGTAGGCCAAAAAAACTACAAAATGGCAGAGAGTAGAAAAGGCAGTTGGAACAGGTTGAACAATGTTGGTGATTATTTTTTCAGTGGCAATGAAAGCTGTAGTCAAATAATCTGATAGAAGTGCTGGCAGAAATGAGAGCCCCAAGGGAGAGGGACTATGAAAAGTGTGACAATGATGTATGATATAGGCTAATAAATAAGACAAGCATATAGTCTGAAATATCAGAATAGAGGCTCATAATATCATAGGAAAGTTGGTGTCAGGACATATATAAACACTGCCTGATTTCCAGTCCACAACCAAAATATTGTTAATGCCTTATCATATCAAGAATGAATGGCTATTGTTATGCAAACTTCTATTGGTATGTAAACTTCTTGTTATTTGGATAACCTGCCATTGAAAATGCAAAGTTTAGCCATGTAAGCCTCCTGTGCAAGAGGAAGCTCTTTGACCTCAAAGGAACTGAGGGGAGCTGATACAAGGGGACACCCCACACCGGCAAGATGGGATGGGTGGGAGAGGGGGTAGAGGGTGGGAGGGAGGAGCCAGGAGGAGGCTGAGGGAGGGGGTGGCAATGGGGACGTAATGAAGTAACAAACGTTAAAAAAAGAAAATACAAAGTTTAAAAGCGTTAAAAATTATAGCTGAGAACATCATTTGGGTTTTCCAGTGGGGATCTGTGATAGTGAGAAGGGCTGCTAAACATCGTCTTCTAGGCACAACACAGCCACAGCAATCACGAACTCACAACAAGTTGCCTTTACTGGTACTGGTTCCTCACAGATCTGACCCTACCAACAGACTTCTATGGACTTTGGAGGGCACGCAACCCTCCCCACCACAGCTGAACAAAGTTTGGTTACCGACAAATTCTGTGATGGGGGAGTCATTGTCTTCAGTTGTGTACTCACTGATACGCCTACTGATATTCAGTAGAAACTTCCAAGCCCAGGATCAAACAGATAGCCCTGATTAAACTTATTTGGTCAAGAAACAGTAAATCATGAATGTGGGAAAGAAATTTATAGGGAAGAAGGAGGGTCTGATAAGGGTGAGGAGGAATAATCAGAATATTTTACTTACACGTGTGAAATTGTCAAAGAACAAAATTAAAGAACAAAAGACTCTTGAAGACAAACAAGTTGAGAAGAACCCAACTTCTTTTTAACTCATTGTCAACTTAATTTTACTGTTAGCTTTGGACCAATAAAGCATCCCTGATTATGAAGTTTATTTGCCAGAACATAAAGTCTCCTGGACCTTATACTTAAAAATAATTCGCTTTAACTGTGGAGTGCTCAGCTCTAAAAGGAACGAATATGTCGCACTTCCCTCCCCCAGGTTGTTATCAGTGCAGAAGAGGGGGCCAAAAGATTCTAAGAGCCATAGATAGTGGATATTAGGTGGACCTGATGGACACATTGCACACACAAACTCACAACAGCTGTACATGACTTGTGCAAGATCACATCAGCCAGAATCCGGGCATGGAATGGTGAGGGAGTCATGAAGTCCCAGCCAAACTGAGGGTTTATTGGCAGTTGATGGCTGCTGGGGAAGGGAGAGTCAGATTTCTTCACAGAATTTGATCCCAGAGAGGGGATCCTCTCTCCAGTAGATGGTTCTACAAACATGTACACATAGAAAGCGTTAAGTGGTTTTAGAGGGTTGAAAAACAAAGCACATGAAGTTGGGAGGGAAAAGTGATTGACAGGGGAAGAATAGAAGCTGAGGGACTGGGAAGTGGATTTGATCAAAACACATTACAATAATGTATGAAATTCTCAAACAATCAAAGGAGTTTAAAATAATAATTTGCTTTAAATATATTTTGGACAATAGTTCTGAATAATAAAATACAAATGTAATTAAAATGTTTATTAATGTATATTTTATGAATTTTATTTTCTGTATATTATAGCTTAATATTTTAGATTCCTATTTGAGACATTTTATAATCCTTCATTTAAATAATTTATTAATGTAGAGAACTGCTCACCATAAAGTTTCAGAGATTCCTATGGAAATGTAATTTCTCATTCTCTGAACGGAGCATTTCAGAGGCATTTAAGGCTTGCATACTTACTTGCATTTCCACTAATTTCTTCTTGTCTATTATTTTAGGACTTTTACTACTGAACCAGGAAGAATTGGGCTCTTGAAAATTATCTGGAGAAACTATAGTGGGTTGAAAGATGATTGATGTCTGAGGCTCAAAAGTTAAAAAAAATTAACACAAATACACACACACATAAAAGCATCTTTAAAACAATAAGGATTTATATTAGGACCTGGGCTAATAGTTTAGTGTTAGTGTGCTTGTCTAGTATGTGCAAGACCTTGGGGTTCCATCTTTAGCACTCTCACAAAGCAACCAACTAGACTGCCAGACAATGAAGCTAATTAAACTGACAAATGTGAGTAAAATAATGAATTTAAAAATAAAGATAAAATTCTTGAAAGAAGTTCAGATTTTAGTAATCTGCGTTTAACATGTCCATAGAATGACTCAACTCATTGATTCTGATAGCAGAAAACAGCTTTACATATTATTTAAGTTAGCACTGTATTTTATAAATAAGAAGGTAAGGTTATATAGGTTAATTGTTTCCCATAATTACATAAATAACTAATATCAGATCCAGGACTAGTATTTATGTTTTTGTGACTACAGTTATCCTTCAGTTTGTAAAGGGGTGATGGGTAAATAGGACATGGAGTTGTTCTTTACTTTCACTGGGAAACAGGAAAGACACCAACTTACTGGGAAGTGGGGGAATTCCAGCATGTAAAAATTTTCTACTTTAATTTTGGATGGCTGAATTAGTTTCTACTATCCGATAACAAACTACAGGGATCTCTTATATTAGATTTAACACTACAGCAGTGGTTCTCAATCTTCCTAATGCTGCGGCCCTTTAATCCAGTTCCTCATGCTGTGGTGATTCCAACTACAAAATTATTTTCGTTGCTACTTCATAACTGTCATTTTGTTACTGTTATGAATTGTAATGCAAATATCTGATATGCAGGATACCTGATATGTGAGCCCTGTGAAAGGATTATTTGACCCTCATAGGGGTCATGAACCACTGCACTAGAGGGGATCAAAGGGGAGTGTGGTAGAAATCCATGTGAGACTGGTAATGAACCCTACACAGTAACTGAGAGAATTATCACATAATAGTGATTTTCAGATGTTTCTAAACCTTCATGGACAAAGGAGAGAAAGAACCTTTATTGCAGTTCATAATTGAAATTGATAAAAATGAGAGCTTTGCTGACAAAATAGCAAGTCTTAAAGATCTTAATCAGAAATAAAATCTGTACTGACAAAGACATTGCTATAAGCAATCACTTCAACGAGTTTAAAGAAAAGGTTCCATAAAATACACATGCATGTTTAGATCTGTATATTACTTATTAAAACATGTACCTAAATTGGTTTTTAAAATATGTAATTTAGAGTCATGAAATGAATGAATTCAATATAAAAATAATAAAAGTGTTTTGAAGAAGAGAAAAATTGAAAGTAGGATTAAAATACATTAAATGAGTTTTTAAAGTTAAAACATATCTCATTTGGGAAAAAATTTAATAAAAGTTAAACCATATTCCTGAAGAATATGTGTTGCTTTGGAGAACCCCTAAAGTTCCTCCATCCTCATTCTTTTGAGTTAACAAAATAGAGGCATGAAATCACATTTCTTAAGAAGTGAAGTAATGAAGATCTAGGACTACGGTTATTGCTTTGGAACTGAATTATGAAGTGATGGGTAGCAGAAGAATAAAAACAGAGTCAATATAATATGGCAGGTTAAATAATTGAGAAAACATTTAATTTTTTGTATTCAGACTCATGCCAAAAGAAAGTTCAAAGACTTTAGCTGCTACTGAAGACTGTTTCATCAACCCTCTTACTTGTCATTGTTGCTGGGGATAGCCAATTCAAAGTTAGATTTAAGTTAGATTCTTGTACGATTGATGAGAGACGGTTAAAGCATCATAATAACTCAATATCCTTTCTCCTTTCTCTTCAGTGTCAACTCAATATATCAAAATTTATGTTTCATAGAACATCTATCCTCTGACTATTTTCCTTTGACTGGCACAAATGGTCCCAGAAAAAGAGTTCCACTCTGATACTATTGTTAGGTAACTAAGTCTGAGAAATACATGTTGAGAATGAACACCTCAGCTCCACAAATTCTAGACCATCCACCTATAGGTTATGTGACATATAATTTATTTGAAGAGTTTGTGCAAATACTACTTGATAAACCTTCTACCTCTGTGTGAAGCAGAAATCACCTACATAAATAATATTTTTTCTGTCAAATATTCACTCCCACTATCAATGATTTTACCTGGATATTTTTGTTCTACTGTTAAAAATTCTGCTCACCCTCTAAAACATGCCATATGTGCTGCATTAAATTCATTGTTCCAAAAAGTGATTCCCTATTGCATCAACAAATTTACAGGGATAATTTCAGCATGAATTTACCATCCATTCTGACTTAGGAATAAAAAGAAATAGATACTGTAGATTAGGGTTAACAACTTTTAAAAAGAAATTCATTCGTGAACATACAGATCATATACAATAAATGTTTTTTACTTACTTAATGTAGTAGGGAACTTTGTTTGGTGAGATGGCTCTCTCCCAGGGGCCCTGGACTGAAGCTGCAAAAGAATAAAAAAAGAAAGGCAAGGAGGTCAAATTCATGGCAAACTGGAAAGACAACATTAATCTCCAGAATTAGAATTTTACACTGATACTGATCTGTTTTCTCAGTTACCCATGAAGACAGGATGGATTAACCTGATGTTCTGAAATTTCTGGCCTAATCAAAGTGAAATTGAACTCATTCAGGCACAAAGATAAATGCAAAGGGCTGTGGGGATATTTCTACTGCTAATCCTATACAAGAAATGAAAGAATGAGCAAACAGACACCTTTATCCACTGAGTGCTTGCCTATAATACCTCCTGTTGCTGCTTTTTCAATATTTTATTATTTGATTGATTGGGTTTTATTTGTTTATCAAGTGAAACATCCCCTTGTGATACATTGTATTTGAGTTCTAAGTTATTGAAACCAAGGTTCTATGCTTATCAATCTGGTATGCTTATTTTTAGATGGTTACAGAGTATCCAACTCCATTTACCAACTGCATGCTTAACTGGGTATTTCAAAATGTCAATTGTTCACCATGTTATTAGAATAGACAACCTACGTGACAGAATGGCACCTGAAGATAGCAAAGGACAATAAAAGTTTATGCAGTCTTCGAGGTCACATATATGTATACTGTCTGTATTAGGTATTCATTTAATGACTTTATTGTGCAGAAGTCAAACCAATTATCTTTAAATTGTTCATTTTTTAAAAAAAAAATTAAGGTGAGGCCTCACTCTGTATCTCAGACTGACCTTGAACTTATGATTCCCCTTCTTTAGCTCAGCAAGTAGCTGTGGTTGCAGGTGTGTACTATCATTACCAGCTTTCCAACTTCTTTTTTTAATGCTTAAGTTGTAGGTTTTTTTCTCTTCTTTACTAAAGCTGATTCACTAAAACTATCCTTTTTTGCACTGCTTATGTCTGATTTTTCCTTACCTTAAGATAAAATAATCCTATTGAGATGGTACTACTATAACATATCCTCAACAGTGCAAACTTCCTCCTTAATAAAGTTTCAAGACATGGGGATTTCAAGAAACATACATCCTGGGTTAAATATTCAGAGCAGAAAAATAAAACAAGACAAAAGAAAACATGGAATACTATCTGAAATAGAAATATAAGAAGCCTTTGTGTTCACACCTAGCAATTCTATCTGTGTGTTTTTTTTCTGAATCCTCATCCCACTAATAATTGGAAACACAGCTGATGCTATTATTTCCTTCACTGACAATTTCCCTTCTAAATTAGTCTCACAGTAAATTCACTTCACAGTGTATTGAGATGTAAGAGAACGTCAAAGCCAATATATCCTTGACTGCACTATATAATACGAAAGAACAGCTTCTAATAAAAGTTAACTTCCCCCATGCCAGACAATTTAAGGGTAATGAAACTCCAGCTTCTTTGTTTTATATAGTGTAATAGAGGGATTGCATTACCCAACCTTTAACCAGGCTTTGTCCCTTGGAGATGTGTCATTTAAATGATATAAGAAATGGATTTGTATTTAGCAGGTAATTATGCTTTCATCCTTTTGGCAGATCAAAATCCTTAATAGGGAGAAAAAAGACATTCAGGTACTGCTTTGAAATAGTCCCTAGTCTTCCATTTCTCTCTGTCTTTTGTATATTCTTTTCTCTTCACCTTGCCTCCCATTCTTGCCCTTCCACCCCACCTTTGCTATTCTCTGCCAACCCTTTTTGCCTTTTTCCCCCTTCTCTATGATACAGCTCTTTGACCCTGATTAGTTCACACTGTAAATAATATTTGCTTTAAAAAGCATGCGTTAGATTCCTCACCCTATCTGTTCAAATCTGATGTTATGGGATTCTACCAATCCAATCCTGCTCTGGTAGGAAGAATAATGGAGAGGCAACGATCATACCTTTTGGATGCTTAGTGAAGTCTCTTCTTGAAACTTGTACCATGTGTATATAAGGAAGAATAGGACCACAGACAACATTTGGTGGCCTCACCCTTTGCTGGTTGTGAGACTATGAATGGCTATATTGACAAAAGAAAGTCTATTCCTTTCTTAAAGGTCTCCAAAGATCAAGGCTTCGTGGTTTCTCTTATGGTTTTTCCTAAGTATCATTCAAATGGATCAGAAATTCTTTCTGATTCCGAGGATGAGCTATGTCCTCCTGTAACAGAAAAATAAGTTCATTTTTTTCTAGACTATTCTTAGGCACCTCTTAGAGAAAAGTGTGCTGGAGATGGCTGTAGGCTCTGCAGCTTGTGTAAATGATTTGCTGCACACAAAGAAGTGGAGCTTGAGGCTAGTCTGAGCTACACAGTAAGACATAGTAGGAAAATGCTAAAAAGAAGATGGAACTTTCAACTGCGTGATCTGCAAGAGAATCCATGATACTCAGCAGAGATAACAGCTAGATCTACCTAAAATGTGCGTGATTCACTTTGCATTGTTCAACATTAAGAGGAAAACAAACCATATATGTACCAGATGAATTATTAGAATGTGCTTATTAAATAATTGGAAAAGTTTTACAAAGAAATAAGAAATCTACATTCCAGTTAAATAAGAACTTGAAAATGGTTTTGAAAATTGTACGTGTCGTGTCTGGGTGATTTGCTTGCATACGTGTCAATGCAGCATGTGTGTGCTTGATGCCCATGAATGCTAGAGGTGGGCACCCGCTACAACTGGAGCTACAGACAGCTGTGAACTAACTTGTGAGTCGTGGTAACTGATGTCAGATCTGTGTTCTTAATCACTAACCCATCTCTCTAGACCTAATATGAACTTCTTACTCTTTCTTACTTACACTTCTTCATGGTTAACCTTTTCTCCTTAAAACTTAAAAATCAAAGTGATACAAAACTATTTTGTCTTTGTCTGCACTTATTGAATAGGTCCAATGGTGAGATTCAGCGTTTTTTTTTCTTCCATAAAGGATGTGTTTACCCTTTGACTCATAGTCTATAAATTCATCTAAGCAACTACTTTTCAGCCATGGTTTGATCCTTAAAATTTTATCCTCGAAAATGTTTTTTATGCAATTAAAAATAAGAAAAAGTCAACAGCCTCCTCTTATTTCTTCTCTGCTCCATTCACCACTAGATGCACATCTGCTGGAGTGAAGAGTTTGCAGTAGAAATAACAGTTGAATGATGGTTCTGTGAGCCTGTATTTGATACTCCTCTGAAGTGATTGTTAAAGAGATGTTGGCAGTTTCATTCAGAGCTACTAGATGATTCTGGCCTCACATCTATTCAAGCCTCAATCAAATATAGGGTAACTCTCATATAATCTCATATAAGTACCCCAGAATTATCATTTCATTTCTTGCAGTAGTGCTGATGCCAGCAACAGCTGTTTATTATCTCAGTGCACCTGTGGAAGCCTGTGATCCTTTGCAAAGCTGGCTGGTGTAATAGACAGACACATATTTTATGTCTGATGTGTCCATTTTTAGTAGCCCATCAGAAGCAGATTTATTGGCAAATAGTTTTTATATGATACCAGGCTGTCCTCTGGCATTTTATTATACAGATGTTTCTATGACTACTATGTGTAATTCCAATGGGGCTTTGTAATTCACATTCTGTAGTGGAAAAATCATTATCATACAGCACCAGCACCATGGGGTATTGTCTACTGAATTTAGATAGTAAACTACACATGAATTTGTTTATTTCAAAGCCAACCTTTTAATTTCTCCCTGTGTTGCACATACAGCATGTTATTAAGAACAAGAAAGAATAGCAATTCTATGTTCAAATGTTTTCTTCCTTTGAGGTGTCATGATTCAATATTGTGCTCAAGGTGGTTTGAAAATCACAAACATAGGCCACATTATTTAGAGGATTTCAGCCATCTTTTGATGCATGATAAACACAATGTGCCAAGAGATGCACCCCAGTGTTAAGACATATTTTAATTGACAGAGGGACATAACCAGAAAATTAAAACGAATGTTAATGTCATAAACCATGCCAAAAGAGCCCTCTCTGGAATTCTAACTCAAATGCAATCATTAACCTTTTGACTTTACTTGGAGCTTGAGATAACATAGTTGGGTTAAAACAAAAACAAAACACAGTGGGGAAAAGAAGAAAAACATTTTTAAAAAGAGCGCTTTCACTGTAGATAAAATAGAAAATTCAACTTGTAAGTTAAAAAAGACCTCAGGGAGACAGGGATATAACTCAGTGACAGGACACTCATCTAGTACATGTTGGGCTTACTGCCCAGTGCCACCTAACATTAAGAAATAAAGAATAAAAAAGTAAAGAGAAAGATTTCAGGGCCAATCAGTGATCCACTACTACTTGGCTATCCAGAAGTATGCAGATTTAATAGTGCCTTTATGGCTACATTTTACATTGGTGGAATGCATGATATTTCTTAATCTTTGTCCACTCTTCCCACAATCTTCCCTAGACTTTTCTTTTTAAAAAAAATACATTTATTGGCAAGGGCAAGATGGCGGCGAACTGCATGGACGCATTTTGAATGTGGGAGAGAAGAGCCATAGAAAACACAGAGTTGTGGGACACTGTGCAAAAACCGGAGGGTCTGGCCCCTCCGGGAACACACACAGCTCCCAAGGGACTGTTAAAAGTCCCAGGGCAAGGCTCTCCCCCATCTCTCGCAGACATGGAAGCCACTAAATCCGGGATTCGGGAACTCCCATTTGGAGAGGCGCCTGGTAAGATCGACCCCAACACACAGCAGGCAGAATCAAAGGCCACATGGCGATCGCCCATTAGCCAACTGGGCTTCCCATACCTCAGGAATACCTTATAACTATTTAGGAAATTTTGCAGAATAGTTGAAGTCTTGTGGGTTTTTTTTGTTTGTTTGTTTTTTCGAGATATAGAAAAAGGGCGCTCAGCTGGAGATCCGCAGCCGCTCGAGCCAGAGTGGAAGGTGGGCGGGCAGAGCAGTTGGGGAGGGAAGCAGACGCAGGCGGGAGGGGCCGAAGCTCCGCCCAACCACGGCAAAGCAGCTAGGGCGGGAGGCCGGCTCTGGCGGGAGGAGCCGAAGCTCCGCCCACCCACGGCAAAACAGCTAGGGCGGGAGGCCGGTTCTGACAGCGGGAGGAGCTGAAGCTCCGCCCACCCACCTCAAAGCAGCTAGGGCGGGAGGCCGGCTCTGACGGCGGGAGGAGCCGAAGCTCCGCCCACCCACAGCAAAGCAGCTAGGGCGGGAGGCCGGTTCAGAAGGCAGGAGGGGCCGAAGCTCCGCCCACCCAAGGCGGAGCAGATAGGGAGGGAAGCGGCCAGGCCTGTGGCAGAGAAGCCTAGTGGGTAACCAGAAGCCAGGGGACCATAGCTGTATTCGGGTAAACCCAGACACATTAGGTGTGGAGCCGGGCCCTGTCAGCCTCCGTGACAACAAACAAAGCGCACAAAATCTGTGCCTGGGCAAACAGGTCCATACCATTAGAACCATTGAAGGCTGATCACTCAGTGTGCAAAATAGAGAAGTCTGAACTGGGAGCAGTGTAACAATCCCGGACCATTACTCACTACCTGGGAATAGGCTGCACCAGCTCACAACGATTCAGGCTATTAAAACCACAGTGACCCTGAGATCACCCTGTAAGCAAGGACAGATAGCCAAGCAATTCGACTCCTTCACCAAAGCATCCCCTGTGGATCCAAACACAGAAAACGACAAGAACAGACAGCTAAACACACACACACGGCCAAAGGTCCAAGAAAAAATAGAAAGCAAGGAAATATGACTCCAACAAAGCAGAATTATCCTAGCTCATCCAATTCGGATGACCTCACACCAACAGAAACACATGAAAACGTTGACAATTCTGCATTATGGAAAGTGATAGAGTCCCTGCAAGAAGAAATTAAATCTATGAAGGAATTCAAAGAAGCCACAATTTTACAAGCCAAAACAATGAACAGTACCATGAAAGAGCTCCAAGACAAGGTGACAGAGCTTGAACAGGAAAAAGACAAAGCAATGAAAGATTTTCAGACAAAAACAAGTAAGCTGGAGAAGGAAATGTACAAAACGAACAATACCATACAAGACATGAAAATAGAAATAGAAATAATAAAGAAAACACAGTCAGAGTTAAAAGAGGAAGTGGAGAACCAAGGGAAGAGAATAGGAACTACGGATGCGAGTATCAACAATAGGATGCAAGAGATGGAAGACAGGATCGCAGGCATGGAAGATTCGATGGAAGAAATCAGTACAACATCCAAAGAAAATGAGAAGGCTAAAAAATCTCTCACCCACAACATCCAAGAAATCAAGGACTCAATGAAAACACAGAACCTAAGAATCATAGGCATAGAGGAAAGAGAAGACTCCCGACCCCAAGGTGCAGGAAATATCTTCAACAAAGTCATAGAAGAAAACTTCCCAAACCTGAAAAAAGAGATGCCAATAAAAATCCTAGAGGCTTACAGAACACCAAACAGATTAGATCAGAAAAGAAACTCCTCTCGCCACATAATAATTGAAACACCAAATGTACAGAACAAAGAAAGGATATTAAAAGCTGTAAGAGAAAAAGGCCAAGTCACATAAAATGGCAGACCCATCAGAATTACACCTGACTTCTGCTCAGAAACTTCAAAAGCTAGAAGGGCCTGGACAGATATCCTACAAGTCCTGAGAGATCATAGGTGCCCAGCCAGACTACTATACCCAGCAAAACTCTCTATCAACATAGATGGAGAAAACAAGATATTCCATGTCAAAATCAAATTTAAACAATATCTCCCCACAAACCAAGCCATACAGAAAATCCTAGAAGGAAAATTCCATCCCAGAGAAGAAAACTTCACCCAAGAAAACAAAGGGAATAGAAAACCCCTCAGCAACTAAACCAAAAGAGACAGAGGACCATCACCTATACCAAACTAATGGGAAACAACAACCCCAGGTCACTAATATCCATCAACATCAATGGTCTCAACTCCCCAATAAAAAGACACAGATTTACAGAGTGGATCCGCAAGCAAGACCCGTCCCTTTGCTGCATACAAGAAACACATCTCACTACCAGAGATAGTAACTACCTCAGAGTAAAGGGCTGGGAAAAGGTTTTCCAAGCAAATGGACCCAGGAAGCAAGCTGGAGTAGCCATCCTAATATCAAACAAAACAGACTTCCAACTGAAGTTAATGAAAAAAGACAAAGAAGGGCATTATATACGCATTAAAGGGAATATTCATCAAGAGGAAATCTCAATACTGAACATCTATGCCCCAAATACAAAGGCACCTACTTTTGTAAAAGAAACACTTCTAAAACTTAAATCGCACATCGATCACAGCACATTAGTAGTGGGAGACTTCAACACCCCACTCACAACAATGGACAGATCATCAAGACTGAGGCCAAACAGAGAAATATTGAGTCTAACAGAGATCATGAAATAAATGGACCTAACAGACATCTACAGAACGTTTCACCCAAACACAAAGGAATACACCTTTTTCTCAGCACCCCACGGAACCTTCTCCAAAATCGACCATATAGTTGGACACAAAGACAGCCTCAACAGATACAAGAAAATTGAAATAACCCCTTGTATCTTATCAGACCACCACGGAATAAAGCTGGTCTTCAACAGCAAAAGAATCAACAGAAAGCCTATACACACATGGAAATTGAACAGCTCCTTACTGAATGACCACTGGATCAGGGAAGAAATAAAGAAGGAAATCAAAGACTTCTTAAAATCCAAAGACAATGAAGACACAACATACACAAACCTATGGGATACAATAAAAGCTGTGCTACAAGGAAAGTTCATAGCACTAAGTGCATTCAAAAAGAAAATTGTGACAGCTCATATTAGTGAATTAACAGCTAAGCTGGGTGAATTGGAAAAAAAAAAGAAGCAAACACTCCCAAGAGGAGCAGAAGGCAGGAAATCATCAAACTTAGGGCTGAAATCAACAACTTAGAATCAAAAAGAACTATACAAAGAATCAATGAAACCAAGAGTTGGTTCTTCGAGAAAATCAAAAAAATAGACAGACCCCTATCCAAATTAGCTAAAAGGCAAAGAGAAAGAACCCAAATCAACAAAATCAGAAATAAAAAGGGAGAAATAACAACAGACATCGAGGAGATCCAGAAAATATTCGGGTCCTACTTTAAAAATCTATACTCCACCAAATTTGAAAACCTAAGCGAAATGGACAATTTCCTCGATAATTTCCACCTACCAAAACTAAATCAAAATCAGATTAACAGCTTAAACAGCCCAATAACCCCTAAGGAAATAGAAACAGTCATTAATAATCTCCCAACCAAAAAAAGCCCAGGGCCAGATGGCTTTAGCACGGAATTCTACCGGACTTTCAAAGAGGAGCTAACACCATTACTCTTCAAACTCTTCCACCACATAGAAACAGAAAGAACACTGCCAAACTCATTCTATGAGGCCACTGTCATTCTGATTCCTAAACCACACAAAGACCCAACAAAGAAAGAGAACTTCAGACC
>CAJQZJ010035647.1:508073-520241 GCA_907164525.1 Lophiomys imhausi | reverse complement strand
TGTGTGTGTGTGTGTGTGTGTGTGTGTGTGTGTGTGTGTGTGTGTGTCTTGTACCACATACATGGCTGGTAGTCATAGAGGCCAGAAGAGGTCACTGGACCTTCTGAAACTAGAGTTATATGGTTGTGATCTGGTATATCATTGCCGGGAAATGGAATCCTGGTTCTTTAGGAGAGTAGCTGGTGTTTTTAACCACCGAACCATCTTTCCAAACCTTGATAACTATGTGCCACATGCAGTATAAAGTACGATAGGAAAAAATGCATTTGAATCCTACACAACTGCCTGAGTTTATGGGCTCTTTTTACATCTTTGTCTTTTCAAAGAGATTGCATCTGTTCAACAGATCTTTCATCAGGATTAATGATGGAATTATTAGCCTATATTTTATGCAGTAAACACTGTATAAAACACAACAATGCAATAGCAACTACAGACACTCTTGTACAGAATATCCCTAGATCAATTCATCTCAAGTTACTGAAATTTTGTCCCTATTGAAGCATATCTTTTAATTTCCTCCTAGCCACATATTGTGACTAGTCCATTCTATTTTCTGCTTCTGTAAGGCTGACTATTGTGAAATACCTCATATAAATGTAAAATAGAAGGACATAGTCAATTCTATGAAACTCTTCTGTAATAAGAGATTCATTGAATTAGAAGATTAGATTGTTGTTTTTGTTGACAACATATACTTAGACTAAAGGTAAAAGAGTAGAGTGAAGCAGTAGTTCTTAAGAGATTCCTACAAGTAGTGAGAAATTACAGATGATTTTAAGAATTAGTTACTAGGCAATTAAAGACAGGGTTCATTGGCAGAAAAAAAATTACCTAGGATAAAGTTTCTGATGAATGATAGATACAATTATGTTAAAATATTTAGAAGTTGGATCTTTTCATCCAAACTCAAGTGGGAGATGATTGTAATTATTAGAATAATGATTAAATCTATGAAAATGGTTGGGTTCTTTAAGAGAGGTTGTAAAAGAGAATTGTATGTACATAACACATTACCATATGATGGAATATTATTTAGCTCTAAAAGAGGAAGTATCAGTTGGGTGTGGTGGAATACACCTTTAATCCCAGCACTCAGGAGGCAGAGGCAGGTGGAACTCTGTGAGTTTGATGCCAGCCTGGTTGACAAAGTGAGTCCAGGTATACTACACAGAGAAACCCTGTCTTGAAAAACCGGGGGGGGGGGGGGGGGAGGGGGAGAGAGACTTAGTTTGGTTTCTATTGCCATGATGAAACACCATGATCAATGGTAACTTGGAGTGGAAAAGATTTATTTCAGTTTATAGATCTCAGATTACACTCCACTCTGAAAGGAAGTCAGGGTGTGAACTCAAGGCAGGAATCTGGAGGCAGGAACTGAAGAAGAGGTAGGTCATGGAGGAATGCTGCTTACTGGCTTGCTCCTTATGGCTTGCTCAGTTTGCTTTCCTGTACAACCCAGGACCACTTGCCTAGGTATGCTATTGGTCATGGTATACTGAGCCCTCTCAAAACAATCATAAATCAAGAAAATTTCTCCCACAGACTTGCATACAAGTTAATCTTATGGAGGCATTTTCTCATTAGTTTCCTCTTCTCAGATGGCCCCAGATTATATGAAACAGACAAAACCAACCAACCAACCAAGCAAACCAGCACAAAAGTGCAATAGTGTACATTTATAATCCTATCACTTAGGAGGCTGAGGCAGAAAGTTCAAAAGTTTGAGGATAGCTTGGGCTACATAGTAGGACCCTGCCTCATAAAACGATCAAATATAGAAGAATGAAAAGCTATCATTTATGACAGTGTGAATGGAATTTGAAGACATGTCCCCAAATAAAAGGTCAAATACTGTACCATTCCACTTGTATAAGGTATATGACAGTAGTCAGTATCATAAACAAGAGCAGCCAATGTTCAGGATGGTTTGCCCTTGTTAAGTAAATCTTATAGAAACAAAATAGAATGGTTGAAGCAAAGGCATAGGGGAGGAGGAAATGGAGTGCTGCTGTTTAATGGGTATAGTAATTCAGTTGTCTTAGATGAATGAACTATAGAACTGTAGAAATATGCTGTGTAGAATGGTTTCTACAGTGTTCTTCAAACTTTGAGATAGTAAATATCAACTTTAAATGTCTAACATATACAAAACAAAAGGGACGTTATGAACACTGAAGATTAGATATGTTTATTATCTTTATCTTTTGCAATGATAGGATCATAGATTGATGTATGTGCTCCAATGCACTCCATTGTATACATAGGATGTACATAGTTTTGTTTATCTTCCTTATCACAATATAGCTTAAAAAGAATAAAGATAAAAGTGTGAGTATACTGTCCAACAATGGAGATGTGGGCACTATATTCCTACATTGTGGTGACAATTGAACCACAACCAAAACAAAATACAGACACTTGAATGAGGCAGAGTTAAACACAAGGAAATCCTAGCATGTGAGTGTGAACAACTGTGATTTCAATGGTCTGAAGTTTTAGAAGAAGAGCCATTTGATCCTATTAGCATAAGAGACATGGCTAGACTAGGACAATCAGAGAGTGGTGAAGGTAGATGCATATCACTGAGGCTGAACAAGGGAGCATGCCAGAGAGAAGTATCTTTGTAGACCAGGCTGGCCTTGAACTCACAGAGATCCACCTGTCTCTGCCTGTCCAGTGCTGGGATTAAAGGCATGTGCCACCACGTCCCACAGTTACAGACAGCTGTGAACTGCCATGTGGGTGCTGGACTTTGAACGCGGGTCCTTTGAAAGAACAGCCAGTGCTCTTAACCCGTTCAGCCAAGCTAGACTAGGTCCTGATCAAGCATTTGGAAAGTTGCATTTGAAGTGAAGAAAGTGTTAAACTAAGTGGGACAATATTACAGGGTGGTTTATTCCTTCTCTACAGTTCTGCAAATCAGTCCATTCAGCCCATGCCTTTACTGAATTTTCAGATGAGGGCCTTTTTTGATATTCAATTACATGGAAGACTTATTTCTACTATTTTAACTTTCTGAAGCCATCATGAAGACTGTAATACACTGGTTAAGTTTTTCTGCAGTTATTAAGCTGCAAGTAGGTCTATGTATCATTTTCCCTTGCAATTGCTTTCTCTATTGCTTCTATTTTCATTTGATGTGATGCATATATAGCTCCTGTACATTTTCTGTCACTTATCTGAAAGGGTGAGTTAAATTTAACACTTTTCAAAACATTAAATTAAAATAAGCATAGTGGTTTATAAGTCTGTGCCATATATCAAAAGTAAAGATTAAATGAAAAGTTTAGGATTATTTACTAAACTTTCAAAGATGGGCTGATTTTCTATAAATATTTCAACAACAGAGACAGATGGGCTACATTTCAGAGGGGAAGGTCACAAGAGTGATGAATGAGACCTCTAATGTCTGCCATAGCTGTGAAAATCTTTATGGCTAACTCAAATTCCTCACGAATAGCAACCTGTAAATATTCTATGAGCTGTCAGGCAGATAACACTGAGCTTTGAAACCATCACACATAGTGAACAGAATAGCACACCATGGGATTTGTCAGTAGATGGCCAAGCCATCTAGCCTATCAGGCTTATATTGGATCTGGGACATCAAGAGTTCATGCTAAACTACTTGGCAAGGTGACTGAGTTGCTGAGATAACATTGTATCTAATATCCAGGGCTGCTGGCTGCAGAGTCCCACCAAGTCTAATAACTAATATTAGCTGGCATGATTCATGAAAGAAAGGCTTCTTTGGACAGACCTATGTAACAGCATCTAGACCCTCACTGTGATCATTTGGAAAGTAAGAAAGAAATCAAGCTCCATAAGGTCAGATATAGGTGAGTGTGTATCTCTATAAATAGAGCAGTATCCAATTTCTGCTCATGGTATTTCTGAATAAATTTTAAGAGAGCCAGATGATGACATTACCAGAGGCTTTTCTTTCAGGTAACAGTGGTTGCAATTTTTAGGCCATCTGGGTTGTCAGGTTACTAACAAATCAGTGCAATATTGTCAGGTGCCTTTAGTGCCTATCCAGATGTGCTTTTAAAAGACAGCATGCAGAGAACACTATTTACTGAATGTTCTCTGTGTGAGTGGTATTGTATTAGGCACCAGGGAAATTTCAAGGAAAGTAAAACTGGAAACCTGAGACAGTAGGGAGCAGCTCAGATATTAAAAACCAAATGACTACAGGTCATTTAAAACCAAGATGAGAAGACTGAGAAAGACCTAAGGATATGACAGTAATTAAAGCAAACAATGAATGGGACAGTTTTAATTTGGGGGCAATTTTTTATTCCAGTGTAAAAGAATTAAATATGTCTACTCTAGTCACAGTCTTTTCCTGGTTAACAGTGTGTTATGTCAATACCGTGACATTGGTTCACACTTCTCACTTTCTTTAGGAGATGTGCTGTGGGCAGGGACAGAGGTTTGCTTTCTTGTGTGGTGGCAAACTGCCATGAGAACATGCTCTAGGTGGTAACTTCTGGTCCTTCCATTTGGGTCTCAGTCCTTAAGATAATTTAGAAATAATCTAAACTAAATTCTCAGTCTGGAGACAAACCCCACTAACCTGCAGCATGAGGCAGACACAGCTTCCCAGGCAAGTAGCTTGAAAACAAAATGCAAAGTCCCTCTGCTTGTTTAGCCACTTCCTGTATTTGCATCTGAGGATGAATGGAGGTTATTTCCACTAGTCTGTAGTGTTGAAGATTTTGAGATCCACTAACTAGTCTCTACGAGCCCCTTCTTTTCAGCTGCTCATCCATCTGCTTCACAAGTAAGAACCTAGATATGTTAATATGCTGCCCAGGCTGTTTTCTCTTCTGGGAATGGAGACAAACATATAGTTCATTTTTAGCACTGTTGTGAGAATCCTCAGTATCAGTCACATGGCAATGCTTATTTATTTTTACGTTAATATTGTCATTAATGTAGTGACTTATCAGGAAATTTATCTCAAGAACTAACCTATCATTAGTGTGAGGAATTCCAGCAATTAGGAAAAAGAAACAGACTATCAGTATTGACCACCAAAACATGAGTCCAATGAGCAATGCAAGGAAATAATCCCTCTTCTGCCTTTTCCAGCTACTTTCTGACTTTTCAAAAACAATCATGCAGTACTCAGATTAGTAAAAGATGAAAGGAGGCAAATCTTCCTTTTAGGATTCTGATGTTGCAATCAGCTATGGAAATAAACTGTCTTTTATTACTTGACATTAATATTTTGGAGGAGTCCAAAGCACATTGGTAAATACTTACAGACTTAAATAAAAGCTTGTTTTTAATTTCAATGTTCAGTGATGCATTCTAAATTAAATTCCACATTAGCAAACTTAGTTTCTTTTTATTTATTTTCTTTTTATCTCTTTAATTTGGTGTGGATAGTTTACATTTGAAAAACACTCTGTCCAGAAATTATGTACAATTCTGGTTAAAATGTAAGCCTTTTCATACTTATTTTGTATTAATATAGCAATGTTCTTGTGAGGTTTTGTGCTAGGCTCCATAAATAACTGAAGATTTTACTTGAAAATTTCTCCCCCTCACTAAAATCTTTAATTGATGTTTCTACTCCCAGCCTTCAGGACCATGTCTTTTGAATTAATTTCTTTGTCATGATAGCAAAATTAAGTCAACTTCTACAACACAAACTATGTGATGGTTTGGATTTAGTTTGTGTTGCAAGAATGTGTGCATTACAAGATTGGTCCTCAGGCCAGTGATACTGAGGTAGTGGGAACTTTAAGAGATGGGGCCTAGTAGGTTGGGCCATTGGGTCAAGTGTACTACCATCTAAGAAGGCTACATTAATTTTCATGGGAACCTGGTTTGTTTTCAAGATAGGAAGATTTGATATTTTGAGACTATGCTATTTTGGGTGACCTGGAACTCACTGTGTAGACCAGGTTAGACTAAACTCACTGGGATCTACCTACTTCTGCTTCCCAAGTGCTTGGATTTAAGGCCTGTAAAACCATCCTGGCTTAAGATAAGGCTTTTGTTGTTGATTGTTTGGTTGTTTTTTTTTTTTAAATGTATATTGGTATCTTTGTCTGTACACCCACATGCGTCATACCCATGGAGACCTCAAGAGGTCATGGCATCTCTTGCAACTGGAGTTCCAGATAGTTGTGAGTGACAATTTGGGTTCTAGGAATAGAATCCAGGTCCTCTTGGAGAGCAGCTAGTGGTTTTAACCACTGAGCATTCTCTCCAGACTCTTATAGCAAGTTTTTTATAAAGGAGAAAGCCTGGACCTTCTTTAGGTGGCTTCATATCTGAATGTGTGATCCTATTTGTGTGTGTGTGTGTGTGTGTGTGTGAGTGTGTGTGTGTGTGTGTATTGCCATCCACTACTTTATACAACTAAGCTTCTTTTCTTTATAGAATAGGAATCTTCAAGTTATCTCTTATTGAAGTGAAAAAGAGACAAATTCACATTTTACATTTTGAGAACAAATCCCTTCTGACTTTAACTCACAGCAAACGAGCTCTTTCCATGCCTTTTCTATTTTTCCCAGACATTTCTTGCTCAGACTTTTTCTTTCCATATCATATTGCCCCCCATTGACTAACCCTTCAATTATTCTCTCCCGTGTCTGTCTATTTCTATCTCATCAAAACATTAGCACTCTCTAAAACCTACATATATATTCATTATACATACATAACATTCTGAACAAAAGGGCTATAAGGAGACAACTCATAAGATTGCAAAGGGGGATATTCATCATATCAGAATGGCTAAGTAGAAGAAAGAACCTAATTTCTCACTGCTGAATGCATCTCATGACTCTTGTTAATTGAAATCTAAGACCAAACAATTATAAACATTTTTTTGCTAGATTTCTATTAGAATGAATGCCCACTAGCTCAAATTTGCATGTAACCTCAGAGAAAGTGTGCATTAGTACAAGTTATTCCCATCCTTAATTCCTTATAGAATTAGTTCCTATTTCTATTCTACTCCTGTTGCATTCATAGTTTACCATCTTTATCGGTCTACGTGTAGGTCTATTTTGCTTAGAATTTAAGTGTCCCAAGAGCAAAATTCTGTTTTTCCATATTCACCTTTCAATCTTTCTTTGCTTCATTTTTGAGAAAAGTTCTCATGTATCTCAGGGTCTAGAGTTTCCTAAGGTGACCTTGAATTTACTACATAGCTGAGAATGACCTTGGGCTTTTGCTCTTCCTGCTGCCAGGATTACAGACATATGCCATCATTGTGTAGCAGATTGGACCTAGCACTGCCTGCTTCCTAGACAAGCATTGTACCACCTGAGCTACGTCTACAGGCCCTCATCATTGTATTTTAAAGGTTTAGGGAACTTGAATTATATATGAATGTGTGAATGACATAAGTAAGCATGGTACAACAAGTAATAATGATACAGATTCATGCTACTTTTAAACTCAGAATCAGAAACTATCTCTTCTCATTAAGAATGTTAATATTGGTTGCCAGGTATGTATGGACTGGACATTGGGAGTGTATGTTACACCTTATAATATTCACAATTGTGACCTAATTATAAAAAAAACATTTATGAGTTCTGGGAGAATGGGGAGAGGGTGGAAGGGTAGGGTCGGGAGGGGTGGAGGGAGGGAACTGTGATGGAGATGTAACTTGAAGTAATAAATAAACATTAAAAAAAGAACAAGCTCCAAAAACTTGTTCCAAAAATCACAGTTAATAAGGTCTTACTTGGTAGAGCTCTTGGTCTCTCACTGATACAAAATTTTCCATCTTGTTTCTTGACTTCAGTCACACTTGCTTCCTCCTTAGTCCTCAAACACTTTAATCATATTCCCATGTTGAAGCTTTTAGCTTTACTGTTTCATCTGTCTGGGGCACTTTGGATCCAGTTTATCTATCTGTGTAGGTCAGGTCACAGTGGTGGTTTGAATGAGAATGGCCCCCACAGGCTCATATATTTGTATGTGTATTCACCAGGGAGTGGAATTGTTTGAGAAGGTTAGAAGAATGTGTGGCCTTGTTGGAATAGGTGTGGCCTTGTTAATGGAGGTATGTCACTGGGGGGGGGGGTGAACTTTGATGTTTCAAAAACCCACACCAGTCCCACAGTTACTCTCTTCTTGCTGCTTGTGGATCAGGAGGTAGAACTCTCAGCTCCTTCTCCAGCTCCATATCTGCCATGAATTTATATGGGAGGAGTTGGAAGAAGGAAATTATGTAATTTTATCATAATTTTAAAACTTAAAAATAAGGGAAAGTAGGCCCCCTACACATATGTAACTGATGGGAAAGTTGGTCATCATGTGGGCCCCTAGCAAGTGGAGTGGGGGCTGTCTCTGGCAAGGACTGTGAGGCCTGATTTTTGATCACTTCTCCTCAACAGGGCTGTAGTGTCTGGCTTCAATGAAAGAGGAAGTGCTCAGTAATATGCTGGGGTGAACAGTATGGGGGAGAGTAGGAAGGAGCTCCTCTTTTCTGTGGAGAAAGGGAAGGGGGATGGGAGAAGAGGGCAAGAGGGCAGGACCCAGAGGAGGGGAAGGGGCTGTGGTTGGGATGTAAAAAAATTGAAAATCCTCTCTTAATCCCTCTGACCCTTTTACTCTTCTTTATCAATCTCATCATAACTTGATTGTCCATATTTTATTAAAATTTAAGTTCCATGGGACAGAAACTATGTTTCGTTTACTGCTTTTTTTCCAGTTTCTAGAATAGAATGTGATTCATACTGGCCATTCAGTAGATACTGTTAAGTGGGAAATCAATTCTTAGTTGAGATAAAATAACATAAAGCTCATTAACTTCTTCGGACATTACACTAGGCACAAGAATATGTTTTTTTCTAGTGTATTAGCGTGAGAAGAGCATTTAAAGCACCCCATCATTCACTCAATCAAGGCATATCCTGCATGTGTATAAGAGATGCTTTAAGACAAAGCTAAATTTAAAAAGCTACACACACACACACACACATACACACACAAACCCTTTACCCTATGCTGCTAACATTCTGCCCAATTTCCTGTTATGATCTGTTTAATCAATCATCCTGCATTCTAGCTCTTGCCTGTCACTGGTGTGACTGTTCCTGAGCTCAAGTTGTAAGGCAAGAGGCTGATGTAATTTTCCACTGTCCCCCAAAACCTTACCTATTAAATGAAGATCACCTCAAATAATGATCATTAGTACTTAGAATGAAAAACATCAACCTCATTATGAAAGGAATGATCGTAATTCCTTTCATTATTAGAGGAAACCAAATCATCCAGTGATGTCCAGAGTCTACGAGTTATGCTGTGCCCTCACATATGGGTTTCCCTAAGAAGGTGACTCAAATATAAAATGTAAAGTATGAGATGGTTCTTAGAGTATATCTCTGGGTTGACAACTGAGGAGGAGATGAGAAGGGAGTAGGAATGGTTGGAAACAACCTAACGGCAACTTCAGTTGACTCTCTAGGCTGTGTTACTTATATTTCGACTTTTGTAGATTTTTCTATTGTTTCAATCAAAAACTGCCTATAGAGCACTTACAAGTTCATCTCTGCCAAGTGCAATCTCTTGTCAAACAAGGCAGCTCAGACACTTCCTGGAGACTGTTTACTGGAGAATATTTCCATTTGCTTTTGTGTATATGTTGTTGGGGATAGTGATGAGAATGTAGAAAAGTGGACTTAGTTTATTTCACAAGCATAAACTTCTACATGACTCCTCACATCCATGACAACAAATTGTTCAGGGGTAGATACCTAAGACTGCTGCTTTCCATGTATGGTGCCACACACCTATGATCTGAGCATATGGAAGGATGAGGTAGTTAGATTGGTATGAGTTTGAGACCACCCTGGACCATACAGTGAGTTTTAGACCAGCCTGAGATACAGTATAAGATCATGTTCCAAAGGAACCTAAATAAATTATACTCATTAGTTAATGAGAGTATAGTTTGTAATTAGGATCAATTTTACTCTTCAAGACAAATTTAACAATATCTGCAGACAGTTTTGTTTGTTACAACAGAAGAGGAAAGGTATTAATTACTGCCGTGCAGTAGATAGAGCTTAAAGATCAGTTGCCAGGAATAATACTGAGGACAGTTCCCGACAATTATCTGGCTCAAAGTATCATAGTAGTAGCTCAGGAAAGACTTGTTTAGAGTTGAGTCTGTATCTCACTCTTGAATGGATATGAAATGGCTGACCAAATCAGATGCTGTTGCTAACTATAACATGCAAGGATAAACATAGACAGTAGAAAAGTGAGGGAATGAAAAAAAAGTCAGAACATGAGGACAATTCACAAAGAAGTAAAAATTGTGGGGAGTGACAGTGCTTGCCTTCCTTTTATCAGCATATTCAGGAAGCAGAGGCAGGCAAATCTCTGAGCTTAAGGCCACCCTGGTTTACACAGAGAGTTCCAGGCCAGCCAGGATTACATTTTAAGACCCTGTCTCAAAAAAACCAAAAAAAAAAAAAAAAACTAAACCAAAAACATAAAAATGGCAAGTAGGAGATTTTTGTTGTTGTTAATGGACGAGGACAGCTATGACGCTGTGATAGATAGAAGTTTGTGCCAATAAATATATTATGTCATGCTGTGGCATGATGATTGTGCTTTCTATGTTTTGTTTTGTACTAAGAATTAAAGCAGGGCCCTGTTTATGCAGGAAAGTAACTGCTACTGAGGTTGGACTCCAGGCCTTGACTTATTTTTATTTTGAGAATCAGCTCTCACTATGTTTCCCAGGTTGCCTTGAATCTGTCCATAGTCCAGGCAAGTCTTCAGTTTGTGATCCACCTGCCTCACCCTCACCTCATCCTGAGCACAAAGGTTATTGACCCATTCCACCAGGCCACGTTCCTGTTCTTTTTGTGTTTTTGTATCCTGAAACTATGACTCTCATTACTTAAACACATTCCAATTCCTTAGAGCCTTAAGGAAGCATAGCAAATAACACAGCAATACCTGCAGATGACTGAAACAAAGATGAGTTTTTCATTGTGTATATGTGAAAATCTATTCAAATATCTAGAAGAGTAGTTTTAAAATAAGAACAGTTTATGTCATTCTACAAAAGAACAAAATGTCTTTTGTCCTCACCTCAAAGTTCTCACCAAAAAGTATTTTGCTATCTCAAACTGGTTGTGTTCTGAAAATGGAAAACATTCAAATGGAAAAATGAAAGTAATGATTTTTGCCCACAGGGATATGATTCCACCATTTCTGCTGTGTAAAACTTTGTATTCTGGGACAGATGACAAAATAGTACCCTAGGCCAAATGCACAAATGCTTTCATTTTCTGGGGAGTATAAAAACATATCTTTTAGAGTTGCTATTCCACTAAAACAGTGCCCATGTCACGAAACTGATTCAGAAGTCTAGCACTAGTCTTTCCTACCTCAGGTCATCATGAGATAGATGTCCCCAGAGGAACATGTCACAAGGAAGATGAAATAAGAAAGACATAGGCATTTGCCTCATGACTGCCATGTTATCATATGTTTTCTCATAGATATAAGATAAAGTAGTGATAGCTAGTGATAAAGCTTACAACCACAATTCATCTCTAAACCAGTCTGTACAGACTATCATAGTAGCTTCATAAAGGCTAGAAGAGGCCACTCTTCGTGTTCTACTTGCATTCCTTTGGCCAGACTGGATGATATATGTCTTCTGCGTTTCTGAGTGTCTGCTAGCTAGTAACATTCCACTGATCCCTTCACTAGAGAAGTCCTATGGTGGTTAGCCTTGTCAATTTAATAGGATTCTGAGTCATAATGAAAATATGGACATTCTTCTGAGGAAATCATTTGATTAGGATGAGATGGGAAGACTCATTGTACATGTGAGCAGTTGCATTTTGTGGGCTTGGAGCCTGTACTGAATGAAAGGGAGAAAGTGATTGAGCACAGGTATTCATTCATCTGCCTCTGTTTTCTGACTGCAGATAAGTTGCAATCAGCTGCCTCAGGCTCCTGCTGCCATGACATATCCACCATGAAGTACTGCACCCTTAAACCAAGCTGAGCCCTTTCTCCCTTAAGTTGGTTTTGTCAGATATTTTGTCCAAAGAGCACATAACATAATTAATAGAACCTCTCTTAGCCAAATGGGAGATGTCTTGTCTTTAATACACACACACACACACACACACACACACACACACACACACACACACA
>CAJQZJ010035647.1:477727-488100 GCA_907164525.1 Lophiomys imhausi | reverse complement strand
AAAAAAACATTATTTCTGAATGTATCTGTGAAGGAATTTTTAAAGTTATTTAAAAAATGAAATTGGCATTGGAATTTGTGGTTTCAACAAAGTAGATTACCTTCCCCAAGGTGGGTGGGCTTTATCAGTAGCTTTTTTTCTGTCCTGGTCACCTACTTCAGCTGCAACATTGATCAGTGATGGAACTGAGATTTACTGTTGTGTCTTTGGACTTGGATCAACTCACTATCACAAATTATTCTGGGTTGTTAGCATGCTGACTCAAGATTATGAAACTTGTTAGCCTCCAAAGACTTATGAGCTAAGACCTCCCAAGCAATTCTTTCTATCTATCTATCTATCTATCTATCTATCTATCTATCTATCTATCATCTATCTATCTAACCATCTATCTATCTATCTATCTATCTATCTATCTATCTATCTATCTATATATATATCATCTATCTCTCTCTCCCTCCTGCTGGAGTCCTAGAGAATGCTGATTAGCACAATGTCTCTGGAAATTTTTGCTATTATGGTTAATAAATGGAAAGGAATAAGGTATAATGAGCAAGATATTATGTACAACAAAAAATGGCTAACATTTGCCTAATGCTATGTATGTAAAAATATGAATTGAAATTTAATCTTCACAATAACTCTATAACAAAGTAATATTACCTCTTAATTACATTGATGTAGAAACTGAGGCATGACAGGTTTAAAAAGAAACTTGCTTGGGCCAGGAAGGCTAATGCATACCTCTAAACCTTGCACTCAAAAAGCTGAAGGAGATTGACTGCAATCTCTTAACTAACCTGGATTGCATAAAAAGTTTGAAGGTATTCCCATAGTTGGCCTGCCTTGACTGGCCTCAGTGGAAGAGGATGTGCTTATTCCTACTGCAACTTGACATACCAGACAGGGTAGGGGTACCCATGAGGGGTCTGCCCTTCTCGTCAGAGAAAGGGATGGGCAATGAGGGTGTTTGAATGTAGGACTCCGAGGAGAGGAATGAGGGGGGCTGTGAACAGGCTGTATAGTGAATGAATGATATAATGAATGAATGAATAAATAAAAGCATGAAGGTTGCCTAGGCTACAAAGCAAGAACCTGTCAATGCAAAAAAAAACCCAAACAAAACAAAAAACAAAATACCCAACAAATTATTGCTAAAGCTTAATAAGTTGGTGAAATAGATATGAGAATATTCAAACTTGTTCAGTCTGGCTATTGTTCTTTTTTTATATAAATACTTTATTTTTTTTCTTCAAGTTACATCTCAGTCACAAACCCCTCCCTATTCCCCCTTCCTATCCCGCCCTTCCACCCTCTTCCCCCCAGAAGTTGCCCCTTTCAGTCCAACAGATGGTTCCTTCTCTTATAACAGTAAGTATTATACAAAACAACAGATATAAATATGCCACATTTATGAGAGTTAAATGGCCCAGTATACCTTCCCAATGTCCAGTTTATACATATTTGGCCCCTGACTTTAACATTCTACTATCTAACCATCTCCATGAGTTTAAAGGTCTATATCTGACTCAACATTCATACTAACTTGCAACACACTTTTAAGAGTATCTTCTTAGATCTATAACACCCTCTTGATTCCTAAACAACTCAAAATTTAACTATGAGACTCTAGCTGTCTATTCTTCAACCACCTCAGAGACCTGAGAGGGATAAATATATCTGCTTATATAGGAAGTGCAGGGCCTGCAGCTTCCAAAACTAAGAAATGACATACCAGTGACTGCCTGGACAGTTCCCATTTTCTCTCCATACATTCCTGCATCAGTCTTCAGACTTTTGGTCCTGTTTCTCTGACAGACATTTGTTGTAGAGCAGGGATTATGAAGGACTTACCTACCCTGTCTTGGCAGAGTTAGGCTGTCGACTTCCCTGCTACCAAGTTTTTTCCTTTTTGGACAGCAGTCTGTCTGCAGTTGGATCAAGGAGTTTTTTTCATACCAAGAGATAGGCTTGCCACTAATTCAACCATCTCACACTGGAGATTCTTCGATGCTTATCTTCTACTTGGAATAGAATAGGGGGTGCTGTCAGGAGCTGATATGTCTCGATATCAAAAAAAATAAAATCTTGCTATTGTTCTTAATAGCCTTGTTGAAGATTAAAATAGAACATGGTAAATACTTGGAAAGTAGTTAAGTTTGAATTTTCTTTTTTGGTGTGTGTGTTGGTGGTGCCGTGCTGTGGATTGAGTCCAGTGATTTGCACATGCTACACAAGTTCTTTATCATTGAGATGCATCACAGTCTATAAGTGTCTTCATGTTTCAATCAGTTAACTTATCTTACAGAAAACAAATCAAGTGTGTACATTTATAGATGATTAGTCATCAATTACTTTAATGATCCAATATGAGGCCTCCTCTTAGACTTTAAGAACATGACACCATAAGGTTACAGAAAAAAGTTATGGAAGAAACATATAAATACGTGTTGGAAGAATATAATTATTTCTAAATTTAGCATACATCATTTCATGAACAAATAAATCAGGAGATGAATTTAAAAGTTAGGAAATAGAAAGGAAAAGATTGGACAATGATTAGAGATCCTTTTTTTCTTACCGTTAAAGTAATCCTCAAGAGAAACTGGGAATGGATTATTACAGGTCAAGTCCCTTAGTGACAATGGTGGTCACTTCTTAGGAACCATATAGCTGTAGCATCTGAGTACATTACAGTTCCTCAGTCTCTTAAAGGCTATGGTTAAAACTTGTCATACAAGGAGAACAACAATGGCAATTTCTAGTGTATACCGAATATTGTAAAGAATTGAAAATAAGATAAAAGTGAATTTTGCTCCCTGTGACTCAAACTTAATGAAAACACATGAGGAGACTAAAATTAAAAATGTTGTGTAGGAATTAAAAGGATACTCTAGGTCTAAGGAGATGTTTTTAAGTTGGTAATCCAAGTTAGGATTGAAACTGAGTTAGGTATACAACTTTAAACTCATTGAGATAGATAGAAAATAGAATATTATTATTAGTTGCCAAATACATATGGATTGGACATTAGTAATGTATGTTATACTTTATATTTTCATAATTGTTGCCTAATTGTTCTTATTGTTTTGTTTTGTATTTATTGTTAGAAGAAAAAGCCTTTTTATTGGACTAAAAGGGGGAGATGGTGGGGCAAAAAAGATATACCTTAAATAAAAAAAAGTATGTAGTGGAATGAAGTATTCAAGAAACAGTCTTAAAATAACTAAGAATTAATATATACATATGTTACTTTACAAACTGTCACAGGAAAAAGGTTTTGTGTAGATTGAATGCAAATTGAATAAATAAAGACATGATTATGAGAAAGAAAAATGTGAAGGGAACCTAGGCTTTTACAAGCTGTAGTTCATTACCAGCAAAGTACTTTATTCTGTGAGCAATTATTCATAAAAACAAATTTGGTAAGTTTTTGAAACAAAAGTTGAAATGCATTAGATTTTTTGAACTGGCTGTGTTTTTAACCAATATGAAATTATATATATATATATATATATATATATATATATATATGTCAAAACTCAAAATCAGAAATTGGATACCAGTACCAGTATTTTTCATTCTGGCAATTTTAACTATTCTTTCTTTCTGCCATTTGTTCACTTTTTGATAATTGTTGCAATTAAAAAGAATATGTATGTATTAAAAGATGGCTATATTCTCTGCTCTTTCAAAGCTTAACTGATCAGAAATTGAGACTTGGTGATAAGCTTTCTTTTGAGACACTGAGTCTGAAGTGACCAGTTAGAGACTTTCTCAATTGACTGGACTTGGAGCCATATGTGTAACCATCAGCCCAGTACTGTATAGAATATCAAAGAAAGTACATAATGCTGGGATTTTTCTGGTTTGAACCTGCTCAGGACTTGTGTGTATTGTCATTATCCATGAGTTCATATGTGCATCAGCCCTGTTGTGTCTGGAAGATGCTGGTTCTTTGGAACCAGCCACCATCTCTGACTTTTACAGTCTTTCTCTCTCTTCTATATAAATCCCTGATTCCTGAGGTCACCTCAGGGGTTTGTACTGAGTGCTCCAAAGTGAATTGGGAGAAAGGAAACAATATGATGAAAATATATTATATGAACAAGGATTTTAAAAATGAATTAGAAAAGACGGCACAGAGGTGTAATTTGAAAGGAGATAGCATTCAATTTAGTACCAGAGTTTATTTTGATTTCTATTTGCATGGCTGAGGGCAGAACCCAAGGATTCACACATGTAAAGTTAGCAAGTGTCCTCCTATTGTGGCTCTCTATACTATGAGCTTAAGTTTTGAAATAGTTTACTTCTTGATTTCAAATCTGGTTTACTGGGAATAAGGCTACTAGAAAAGGAAGCAGTAGGATATGTGAGCTAGAATTCATTTGAAATATGAGAATATTTAACTGAAAGGAACAATTTGGTTAAGCCATTAAAGGAAAGGAAGGATGAAAAACTAAAATGAGATAAAAATGAACTTCGGAAGGTGAGTTGAGCAAAAAGAGTCAAAGGAGTTTAAATGAAATTATTTAAAGAGGCAAGAGGAACAGACTTTCCTCTGAATTAATAGGTCATGACATTGTTTCCTTTTTACAAAAGTAATGCAAGTAGAACATCTTTCTGGAAGCATGCATGCTGTTTCTACTATTTAATCATAGAGCATGAAAGCTTAGAAGTGGAAGAAACCTTATCTATTGATACTCAAGGGTCTATTCTTTAGAACTATCCCAGATGGGCAAAAAACTGCCATCTGCTCTGTGAGTACCCATAATCTAACTTGCAGCAATTCTTCACTAAATGCATGCCAGGGGAGAGTAACAAAAAGTCTTTTTATATGCTCTGTGAGGACAGGGGACATAACTTTCTTTCCTGGGCTAGCTCCAGAGCGGAGCACAGTACCTGGCATACAACAGGTGCTTAGCTCATGTTAGTTGACTGTATTAATGTACATATTATTCTTGGATCTTTACCATAACACATATTTTAAATAAAGAATTTCTTTTTCAACACTCCTAACACAAGACTTTGGGATATACCTTTTCTTTTTTTCTTTTCCTTTCCCTTCCTTGCTCTCCCCTTCCCTTCTTTTACCTCTTCCCTTCAATTTGATGATGAAAATAAAGGTCACATTATATTCATCTTGCCTACAATGTTAGATTTTAGAAGAAAAATAATGCAATCAAGCATAAAGCAATCCCAACCACCAAATGTCTCCCATATCTTTAATCTACTCTTAGCAAAATCATATGTGAGAGTTATTAAGGATATGTTATTTTTTGCTTTCATGTTGATGGCTTCTATATAATGTGCAGTTTGTGGAAATCTTTTATAAGTTCAGTAAGAAATATTTCCTGGGTTTCTATTGTGTATTTGATTTTGCTTTGTGTGGTGTCAAGAGTTGAGCTCTGGGCTTTGTAAAATATAGATATGAGCTCGGCCACCAAGCTACCCTCAGCTCCAAAAGAAAGGAAAACAAAATAAGCCACTTCTCTACATCCATTCAAAAGATAATTACTTGAATGCAAGTTTCTGGTCTATAAGACAGCAATGCTATCTTTTTCACAGTTTAGCATAGGGTCCAGTACATAGTTATTGCTCAGAAAAATTTACTAAAGGAATGAATAAAAGACTTGAATTCCTAGAATCTGTTAGTCACTGTGCTAAGAATATGGTAGAATTCAAAGTATAATCTGAGGAATAATGAATGAGTACCAAATCATCCAAAAAACATTAATTCTCAGACTTTTCCATGGCTCAATGGATTCCTGTGTGAATAAGAAGGCCCTCTTGATTTCTTCATTTTCTCTATACCTGCCTTAAATCAGCCAAGAGAGTTAAAAAAAGAAAAGAAAAAAGGACAGAGATAAACTATTAACAGCTCTTTGAAAACAGTATTATCAAATGTGTTGATGATTTTGTTTTAAAATTTCAAGGGCTTCCACTTTTCCATTAACTTGCTGGTTAAATATATTTAAGCTATTGTCTTCCCTAAAGGTTTACAGGAGGCATAGTTACCTCCTGACGAGGAAATGCCTTGCTTGACAATGTGGATTCTTTTTTATGTTCAAGGGTCTTTCCTGATACCACACAGAAAGCATGTTTTTCACTGGCCAAGAGAAAGATTTAACTAGGTGTGCTCATTTGGTTGTGTGGCTATTAGTTTGTCTTGAAGCTTGATGAATATATGTGCTCATGGGAGAACCATACTCCACACCTACACTAATGAGGCTATTAAAAATAAAAATGACAAAGCAAAACAAAATAAAACAAGCATAACCCCCCAACTCTTCTTTTATTTTGAGGATAGTGTATAATGCCTTCCCCCCATATACCTGCAGACTCTTCACAATCTACCCATGATGTTTTGTTCAACAATTTTGCAATCTATAGTTTTCTGTGAGTTATACATTTGTGTTGTGGGAGATCTATATAATTCATCCTTGCTTCCAAACCCTTTCATGTGTTAGAATACAGACTCTCTAGCTACTCTTTCCCTCTTCCAAAAATTAGATCGTGTCCCCTTAATTAGCTGTATTTGCCCTCACTCCTTAAAAAAGATACTTGATAAGAAAACATGTTGCACTGTGGCTTTGAAGCTATTCCACCTTATAACTGCAAGGTAAGTTTAGAGTGTGGCCTTGCAATTTGGCAGAGTAGGAAAAGAGACTTATTGTACAAGCCTAATAAGTTTAATCCTGGAGCTCAAAGATGGAAGAAGAAAACTGACTACATAAAGTTGTCCCCTGACCTCCACACAATGCTCATACATGTAAATCATATGCCACCCATAGTAATGATGAGTAAATGTTTATAGAAGATAAGTTTGTGGGGCTAGAGAGGTGGCTGACCTCTTCATAGCACTTGTTGCTCTTTGAGAAGACCCGATTTAGTTCCTAGCATTCATATGGAGGTTTACAACCATCTGTAACTCTAATTCCAGGGGATCTTAAGTCTTCTTCTGACCTTTGTTGGTACTAGGCATCTATTTGGTACATACACATACAGGCATATAAACATTTATACACACAAAATAAAACAAATAGATCTATGGTTTTTTTTTTCTATTTTCTTATTTTGAGACAAGGTTTCTCTGTGTAGCCCTGCCTGTCCTGGAACTAGCTCTATAGACCTGGCTAGCCTTCAACTCACAGAGATCCACCTACCTCTGCCTCTGGAGTGTGGAGATTAAAGACATGCACCACCATGCCCCACCCTAAAATAATTTTTAAAGGGTAAATTTATGGTTTTATTTAGTGCCTGTCTTTGTGTCCCTCTGTATGTCCACCAGGCTAGGTCAGATCTCATGGTATGACGATTATCTACTTCCCTGAAAATCTGTAAGAGTCACAAACCTTCTTTGTTCTCTGGAGCTAAAAGGTTTGTCCCTCTTTTCAGGATCTCAGTTATGCTGGATTTGGTGGCTATCTCTCCTAATGTAGATTCTCTCTGGATTTGAAGGAAGGTTGCCTACAGTGTGATGCTCTATATCTTCCACCACTCTCCCACTTTGAAGCCCATCATAGCTGCAATGTCCTTCTCTCCTACTATAAAGTACACTCTGAAGAATAGTTTCATGTCAGCTCTTTTGAATTATGTATGAATGTTGAACTCGTGTATATATGTTTAAACACCATCCTGGAAACTCAACTGAGACTATCAAAGCATAAGTTAAATTTTTAAAAAAAGTAATTGCAATCCTTTTCAATTTAAAATTAATATTTTTAAATTCTTATGTCTTTTAAAAGATTATTTTATCTTATGTGTGTGTGTGTTGCCTGCATGTATGCTTGCGTATCATGCATTGTGCCTAAAGAAGCCATAAGAGGGCATCAGATCTCCTGGACCTGGAGGTACAGATGGCTGTAAGCCTCTATATGGGGGGAATCAAATCCTGATCCTCTGAAAGATCTGGCAGTGCTCTTATCTGCTGAGTCAGCTGTCTAGTCCACAAATTTTCATTTGTGTTAAATTGTAACTGAGGGCAAAACATGTTCTCATGGGAGGTTTGGAATGAGTATTTGTGATACATATAGCTCTGTGGCCATACAACTTGAACTTTTTTGGAACAAGACTGACTGGATGCTCTTCTTGAATTTATTTATTTATTTTTTAACATTATGGCACTTAGGAGGTAAACAGAGCTTTTCAGGTCAGCTCTAGTGAACCCAGGTTTAACACAAGGCCCACTCTGAGTGGGAGTATAATTGTTAGCTGACTTTTGGCATGGAATCTAATGTGTGCCTCTGAGACCAACATTAATCTATTCTTTCTTTTTCTCCTTTCTTTGTTTCTCTCTCTCTCTCTCTCTCTCTCTCTCTCTCTCTCTCTCTCTAGATGGATTATTAATATGTTACCCAGGTTCCTCTCAAATTCTGGTGCTTCAGCAACCATCCTGCCTTAACTGGGATTTTGGTAGTGATATTGCTTGCATATCTAATCCATCTTTTTAATGTTCCTCTTATATAAATTTTTTCTCATTCTAGTATATATTTTGTTGACTTATTTCTTAATACTTTAAAAGATTCATTCATTATTTGTATGTATGTGTGGACGTGTGTGTGTGTATTTATGTGGAATATGTGTGTGAAGTTATCTGTAGATAGTAGAATAGGGTGGCATGTTCCCTAGAACTGAGTTGCAGCAAGTTGTAAGGCACTCGATGTGGTGCTGAGAACCAAATGAAGGTCCACCACAAGAGCAACAATCACTTTTAAGAACTGAACCATCTCTCCAGATCCTGAATTTTTAATCTTTGACTCATTTTCTTCTTTTTTCAATCTTTGTTGGTGGTACTGGGGTTGAACTCAAAAGTCTTTCATATTTTATCAGTGAGTTGTGAGGGCTAAAGTCATATTTTAAGTTTAATTGCTGTGCTTATGAGATCTATAACACAAAAATGCCTCTAACCTGTAAGTCTCACTTGCCCAAGGACAGATAACTTCCTGAAATGCTGGGGACTGCTGGTAATGTAAGTATTTTCACTTCTGTAAACAAGCTTGGTTGCTCCAACTGCACAGGATGTGCTTGTTCACATGTACGCAGGAGGTATATAGGCAGGAAGTATGTCAGAATGAATGCTTGCCTCCCAATTGCATGAATGTGGGAAGTGGATAGTCTTGTGTGTTTTGTGTTTATAAGCCTCTGAGTAATGTAATTTGATGCAATATTCTGGGATTTCCGGGTATAGACCTGGCCAGTGTCCGTCATTCTGGCTAGTCCTTAATAAAAATTGCTTCAAATTTGGCTCAAAATTTCATAGTAGTGATCTTATTCTTGCCTGGTAGGATTAACAGAGCTACATCCCCAGCCCTGACTCCTTTCCCCTCATCACTTTATCTTCTATATAATCCACCGGGACAGCATATGGACTCAGTGGGTGAACAGATAGTGCCTCAGATGAAGTGGCTCTGGATCCCTGCCATCTTGGCAAGGCATGCTGAGAAGTGGAGTCCAAACCCAGATTTGGCCTATGTCCAGCAGCATTATTTCTTCCCTTCTGAAGAACTCTTTCATCAACAAGAAAGCAAAAGTAGACAGACAGCAAGACTTTTGTTGAGGCTTTAAGCTTCCACCTTAGCTGTTTCTAAATCGCCCTTCAGAAATTTGTTTGTTGCTTTTCATGTGCAAGAAATTGTTGAGTTCTGTGATAATGCAGTCAGGTTATATCAACATTCAGTTGACTTCATAGACTCAAGTACCTTAAGGGAATCATTAATTTTAATTTAGAAAAGCAGAAATCAACCACTTATCCTGCTTCATTTGTCAAAATCTTCACTCAGTTACCACTACAAATTGTTATAAAAATTGTAAAGGGGAGGGATCATAGGAAGTGTTTCTTCTACAATTTTTCTCAAATAGATAAAAGTTGAATTACTCACTTTAGATGATGTAACTTGATACAGATTTTATATAAAAAATAGGTCCCATATTAAAAGCTTTCCTAATGTAACTCTTGATTTGCAACAGGAACTAAAAGTCAAGTGTCTCTCACTTTGCAACATTATTTATTACATTGATACATTTACGTTTTAGGTTTAGCTATTTATTCTGCAGCTTTATTTATTTCACATTTGAAAGATATCATTCTCACAGAAATTTCCTGAGGCCACTGGAGCATTCCTGGCTAGGGGCATTTCAGGCCATAAGTAGCATAATGTTCACATTGTAATTACATAATTATGCCTCCTGGTATTAGAACACAGGAGTGTTCTCAAGGACCAGAAGTGGTAATTTGAAATAATTGTCAATGAGATAAAATAGAACTGGTATCATTCAAAAAAATTAAGAAGTAGCATATAGAGTGGTTAGTAAATCCATACTAAAATGATTGAAGCAGATTGAAATCATGAAGTTAAATAAATGAAGAAGGA
>CAJQZJ010035647.1:356211-377727 GCA_907164525.1 Lophiomys imhausi | reverse complement strand
CTTCTGCTACTCTATCAGTATTGCAACCTCACTGGGACTCCTGTTAGATATCCTGTTGCTGCCTTATTGGGCTGGAAAGATGGTTCAATAATTAAGAACACTTGCTGCTCTTGCAGAGGACCCACATTCAGATCCCAGCACCTACACGGAGTTCACAACCATTCTTAACTCTAGTTCTAGGGAATCTGTTATTCTTTCTGACCTCTGAGGGCACTATGTATACATGTAATGCATTTTTTTGGTTGGTGGTTGTTGTGGGAAGGCCCAACTCACTGTGGACATTGCCACCCTTAGGCTAGTGGTCCTGAGTGATATAAGAAGGTAAGGCTGAACAATCCAGAGGAGCAAACCAGTAAAATTACTCATCCATCCCTCTGCATCAGTTCCTCCTTCCAGGTCCATGATTTGACTTCCTTGGATAATGGACTATAAGCTATAAGCTTAAATAAAACCTGTTCCTCTCCAAGTTGCTTTTGGACATGGTGTTTTATCACAGCAATAGAAACCTTGACTAAGACAGATTCCAATTAAAAGCAGTCATCAAGGACATTAATAGTTTACTGCATGTAGTAAAGAGATGATTTTAAAAAGTGACACTGAAAATACATGGAGAATAAATTTATGATTACAGGTGATCTATTTTTACACCCAGCCCAGGAATCATATAAACAGCAATTGAATCACTAAGCCAACAGAGAACCAGAAAAATGTGATCCTGGAAACGTGGAAAGCAAACAAAGATAAAAATCAAAACCTATTGTAGACTACATTTTGATGAAGTTTTATAATTCCTTTTTCTCTTTCTGAGCTCTGATGTTTTGACAGAAAACAATAATTCATAAGATCTTCTTTATTCTTTTTGTCCAGGGAGCAAGTGTGCCACTGCTGAATAATCCTTTGTAGTATAGCTCTGAAAGAGCTACTGCAGGGTAAAACTGGGTCTAAAAATGTGCTTTCATCAACACTCAGGACTAACAGATTCCTTGAAAAAGGGCAATGTTTTGTGGTATCTACAAAAATAAAGATACCAAGAGAAGCTCAGTTGTGCATTAGACCAAGTCATAAGTAAAACTGAATGTCAAAGCAACTCAACACACTTTACAAAAGAATGCTCAGTTATTCAAATGTTTGATGATTGAATCTGAGTCATAGCTGAAGGAAGACAAATGTGGCAGAATAGTGGAACTCGCAGAAAATGAGAAAACATTACAAGTGGGCTAAAACCTATAGGCATACATCTGCATGGTCAATTATGCAAGAATATGTTACTTCTAATTATAGCATCTCCATTTTCTCAACACATATGACTTTTCCTGAAATTTCTGAATGGAAATTGAGAATTTAAGTATAAACACTTGAACAGTATTAGCACAATTAATAAGCTACCAGACCAAGTAACCAGGAACAGGAAAGCAGTAGTTATAACAAAATGCTGGAAAAATGGATCATGACAATTCTGTTGACCAATTTCCCCATCTTTCTGCTGATGAACAAAATAGTAGTCACAATCTGTATTTATTTACTCTGTGAGAACTTTTCCAATGATTCATTTTCTTTAGCTTCTGGGTCTATAATAGAATTTTAACTTTTTTGTACAAATTTAGTCTCAACTTACTGTGTCATACAAAGAATTCTATTTCAAATGCCTATGGTTCTCTGGCAGAAGAGGAGGAGGAAAGATCGTGAGAGCCAGAGGTAGTGGATGACTCACAGGAAGTAGAATCTTCCAGATGCAACAGGATTGGTACACATATGAATTTGCACATATTGTGGCAGCACATGCAAGATCTGCACAGGTTCAAACCATACAAAAATTCCAGAACTGATCAGGGAAAGTAGATAAAAAATCTAACCCCTATCCAAGAAAATAATTGCAATTGATACCTTCCGGGAAATGGAAGTCAGTTTCTCCAATGGAATGGCACTGGGCATAGCAAACAAAATCCACACAGGCCCCCATGCCCCAGAGTACATGACCAACACACACACACAAAAATTCTATTTTTTTCTTGTGCACCTTTTGTTTTTGTTTTGGCATTTTTTTTGTCTTTTTAAAGTTTGTTTTGGTTATTGTGGGAGTTTTGTGTAGTTTTTCTTTTTTGAGGTAGAGCGAAAATATGAATTTAGGTTGGTAGAGAGGTGAAGAAAATCTGAGAGGGTTTAGGGAAGGAGAGAAAATATGATCATATTGTGTAAAAACATTTTTAAAAAGCAAAAATGTTCATTTTTCTCAATGAATATTATACATATACATCAATATTGGACTCCTCAAAATTAGGACATATAAAAATGCATCAGTATTAAATTTCAACTTGCTACAAAGACATAATAATTTGAATTACATAAAAAGAAGTAGCTTAAGAAACAGACAGCATTGTTAGCATTGTCTTTCAAAGACCTCAGGGTCTGCATATTATTTTTTCCTTTTTGTAAACTCCTGTGTCCTCTTCTCTGGAATAATATAAGCCCTTGACCTTTCTTTAAGATGCTACCTTTGCCTGAGTCTCTAGACAGATCATTCTTTTAAAGACTGAACATACAAAAATGTTACCATTTTGTGAAGGCTTTTTTCATTTGATTGTAATTTATTTTGCCTGGCTGTTCATTTCTGTTCATGGACCTTTTACTCTCATTTGAAAAAAAAAAAACAACTTATGAGTAGCTACCGTGCATGAGATACTCCACTAGGCTATGTGATTTAAAAAGTAAAGAAGACAAAACCTCTGCCTTCCCCATTCAGAAGCTTCTTGAGAAGACAAATGTAAAAAACAAAATGAAACAAACAATAGGACACTGGTGATGGATGACAGGGAAGGAATGACTCATTATTCCAAACATTAGAGGGACATTTGTCAGTCTTATATAAATTGTAGAAAAATGGTGAAGAGAAGAAACGAATAAATAAATTGGAGCTCACTGTGCTCCCTTCCCGAGCACCTAACAAACCCCCCAATATCAGAAAAAGCTCTAATTTGAGTTGTTGATTCATGTCCCAGTTAGAGTTGCTGGGATAAAACACCCTGATCAAAAGCATGTGAGGAGGAAAGGTTTTATTTGGTTTATATTTCCATACCATAGCCACTGAGGGAAGTTAAGACAGCAACTAAAGCAGTGCTGGAGCCTGGATACAGGATCTGATGCAGAGGTCATGGAGGGGTACTGTGTATCATTCAGCCCACAGTTATGGTGGCCTTCTGGGAGAAGCCTGCTTGGTCCCAGGAACATCCAGGTTAGACCCTTCCCAGCCAATCCCATGTCTGCTAGATCCACCTGGGGAACAGCCAGCACAGGTGATCTGTGGACTGTATTCTGACCTCCATCATCCTGATCATAGCTCTGCCTGCCTTCTTGAGGAGGCTCGTAGGGTCCCAGGAACATTTGAGTCTATCTGGGGCACAGCCAGCAGTGGTGAGCAGGATGGTCTTCCCTGAGCTACAATGTCAGGCCCACAGCACTTCCTGCCACCTGAGGAGTTCTGCCAGCATCAGGAACATCTGGCAAACACCAGGGAAAACAAGAAGGCTAAAGGCCAGAATAAGAACATAAGCAACAAGAACCAAGGCAATATGACACCACCAGAGCCGAGCCATTCTACTACACAAAGTCTTGGATATCCTAACACATTTGAACCACAAGAAGATGACCTGAAATCCAATCTTTTATGATGAAAGGGGCCCTTAGAGAGGAAATGAATAAATCCCTTAAAGAAATTTAGGAAAATACAATCAAATGAGTGAAGGAAATAAATGAAACTTTTCATTTTATTGAACATGGAAATAGAAGCAATAAAGAAAACACAAACTGAGGTAATCTAGTAGATAAAAAATGTAGAGACCAGAACAGGAACTGCAGACTTAAGCATCACCAGCACAATACAAGAGACAGAAGAGAGAATTTAAGGCATAGAAGACATGATTCAAGAATTTGATACATTGTTCAAAGAAAATGTTAAATCTAAAAAGTTCCTGGCAGAAAACATTCAAGAAATCTGGGACACTATGAAAAGGCCACACCTAAAAATAATACGAAGAGAAGAAGAGTCCCAGTCTCAAGGCCCAGAAAATATTTTCAACAAAATCATAGAAGAAAACTTCCCAACCTAAAGGAACAGGTGCCTAAAAACATACAAGAAGCTAACATAACACCAAATAGATTAGACCAAAAAGGAAATTCCTCCCACCACATAATAATCAAAACACTGAATGTACAGAACAAAGAAAGAATATTAAAAGTTGCAAGAGAAAAAGGCTAAGTCACATAAAGGGAGGCCCATCAGAATTACAAATGACTTCTCAACAGAGACTCTAAAAGTCTGGGCAGATATCTTGCAGACCTTAAGAGACCACAGATGTCAGACCAGACTACTATAACAAGCAAAACTTTTAATCACCATATATGGAGAAAACAATATATTCCATGACAAAACCAAACTTATGCAATATGTATACACAAATCCAGCCCTACAGAAGGTACTAGAAGGAAAACTCCAACTCCAAACTCCAACACAGAAAAAAAAATACAGGAAATAGTTCCACACCAGCAAAACCAAAAGAAGACACCACACACACACACACACACACACACACACACACACACACACACACACACACTACCACCACCAAAATCAAAATAAGAGTAAAAAACAATCACTGGTCATTAATATCTCTCAACAAAGACAGAGGCTAACAGAATGGATGCAAAAAATAGGATCCATTCTTCTGCTGCATACAAGAAACACAACATCAATGATAGACATCACCTCTGAGTAAAAGGATGGAAAAAGGTTTTCCAAGCAAACAGACCCAAAGAAGCAAGCTGGAGTATCCATTTTAATATGTAATAAAATAGACTTTAAGTCAAAATAAATCAGAAGAGATAGAGAAGGACACTTCATACTCATCAAAGTAAAAATCCATTAAGGTGACATTGTAATTCTGAACATCTATGCCACAAATGCAAGGTCAACAATATTTGTAAAAGAAACATTTCTAAACCTTAAATCCCACATGGAACCCCACAGATTAGTAGTGGGAGACTTTAGCACTGCACTCTCACCAATGGACAGGTCATTGAGACAGAAACTAAACCGAAAAATAATGAAACTAACAGATGTTAAGCATCAAATGGACCTAATAGTTATCCACAGGACATTTAACCAAACACAGAAGAATATACATTCTCAGCACCTCAAGAAACCTTCTTCAAAATTGACCATATAGTCGCATATAGTCAGTCAAAAACCAAGCCTCAACATATACAAGAAAATTGAAATAACCCCTTGCATTTTATCAGAAGACCATGGATTAAAGCTGGACTTCCACAACAACAGAAACAACCAAACCCACATCTGACAGAGGCCTAATATCCAAAATATATAAAAAACCTCAGGAAATTAAATACCAACAAACCAAATAATCCAATTTTAAAAATGGGGTATAAAGCTAAGCCGAGAATTCACTACAGAGGAATCTCTAATGGCTGAGAAGCACTTAAAGAAATGCTCAACATCCTTAGTCATCAGGAAAATGCAAATCAAAATGACACTGAGATTCCACAATTCCATCTTCCACCCATCAATATGGCTAGAGCCAAAAACTCAAGTGACAGCATGTGCTGGAAAGGCTGCAGAGAAAGGGGAACACTCCTCCATTGCTGGTGGGAGTGTAAACTTGTACAATCATTTTGGAAATCAATCTGACAATATTTCAGAAAATTGGGAATAGTTCTACTTTAAGACCTAGCTATACCACTCTTGGGCATATACCAAAAATATGCTTCACCAACCAGAAGGACATTTATTTGCTTAACTATGTCCATTGCCATTTTATTTGTAATAGCCAGAAATTGGGAACAACCAAGTTGTCCCTCAATTGAAGAATGGATAAAGAAAATGTGGTACAGTTACACAATGATATACTAACAAGCTATTAAAAACAAGGTTATCATGGAGTTTGCAGGAAAATGGATGGAACTAGAAAATGTCATCCTAAGTGAGGTAACCCAGACCTAGAAAGATATGCATGGTATGTAGTCATTTATAAGTAGGTATTAGCCGTAAAGTACAGGATAACCCGGCTACAATCCACAGACTCAAAGAAGATAAGTAAAGGAGGGCCCAAGGGAGGATGGTTGAATTTCACTCAGAAGGGGAACTAAAAAAGACTTCAGAGATCTATGGAGTGAAGAAACTGGATGTGAGGTGGGTAGGGAGGGGAACTGTGGTCAGAGAGGGAGTCTGGGAGGAGAGGGCTGAGAGAGAGAGAGAGAGAGAGAGAGAGAGAGAGAGAGAGAGAGAGAGAGAGAGAGAGAACAGAAAACAGTGAGGGGCATCTCTGGGACCAGCCAGAGACCTGGGATGGGGAAAACTCATGGGAGTCCATGGAGTGAGCCTAGCTGAGACTCCTAGCAGCAGAAGATATGGAACCTTAAGTGACAACCTCCTGTAGCCAGGCAGGATTTCCAGTGAAGAGAGGGGGACACAACTCACCCACAACTCCAAAATTTGTCCTGCTTACAAGATGTGCAGGGATAAAGAAAGAGCAGAGATTGAGGAAATGGCTAACCAATGACAGACCCAACTTAAATCTGATCCCATGGGAGAGAGAGACAACCTTTGACACTCCTAATGATACTCTGCTGTGCTTGCAGACAGGAGCCTAACATAACTGTCTTCTGGGAGGCTTCATCCAGCAGTTGATGGAAACAGATGCAGAGACCCACCGTCAAACAATAACTGGAACTTGGGGAGTCTTGTGGAAGAGTGGGGGGAAGGATCCAGGTAGCTGGAGAGGTCAAGAACACCACAAGAAAATCTACAGAGTCAACTTGCCTGAGCCCATGGGGTCTCACAGAGACTGAACCACTAACCATAGAGCATACTTGGACTGGACCTAGACCCCCTACACACATGTAACAGATATGTATCTTGGTAAGTGGGTCTCTGCAAATTTTGACTTTTCCATTTTCTTCTGAACACATATATACAAGTAACTGTTAAAGCAGAGGCTGTCTCAGACTCTGTAGCCTGACTTTGTATCCCTTTCCCACAGCTGGGCTGCCTTGTCTGGCCTCAGTGGGAGAGGAAGTGCTTAGTCCTGCTGGGACTTGATGTGCCAGGGAAGACTTGTATTCATGGGAGGGCTTCCCTTCTCTGAGGAGAAGTGGAGCACGGAATGAGCTGAAGGGGTTGTGAGGGTGGGACTTGGAGGAGAGAAGGTAGTGAGAGGGGCTGTGTTTATGATGTAAAGTGAATAAATAAGTAAATTAATGAAAAAAGAAAAGAAAAGAACTTTAGGAAACTAAGGAATGCTAAGAATGGAAGAAATAGTCTTCTTCAGAGAGGAACACACCAATTGGTTATCCAATAATATATGGTCATCTCTGAACTAATATATACAAGTAACATTATACGGACTGAGCAGATTTATGTATGAAGAATATCTATCTATCCATCCATCCATCCATCCATCCATCCACATCTATCTATCTATCATCTATCTATCTATCATCTATCTATCTATCTATCTATCTATCTATCTATCTATCTATCTATCTATCTATCTATCTATATGAATGTATGTAATAAGAAGTAACGAAAAAAGAGGACATGAATTTAAGAGAAAGGAGGGTTATATGAGAAGGTTTAGAGGGAAGAAAGTTAAAGGAGAAATTATCTAATTATAACATCAAAAAATTAACCAAATGTAATATGTGGATCTCATTTTGAGCATTAAAATAAAATAGCAAACTTTAAAAAGTGATGAGTATAATGAATATTTCTGAGTATTTGGCATGATGCAATTACTGCTATTTTACAATATTATAGTACTACTTTATTTGCTTACAAGAACAAACCCTTCTCTTTTTGAGACACTTCCTAAAATATTTAGGAATAAAAGGAATATGACTGAGATTTGCTTCAAAATGACAAGGGAATGAATAGAGATATAGAAGAAATTAGACTGTCCATGAATTGAGGATTGTGATATCTTAGAAAGCACATGAATGGTTATTATAGTATTCTATCTACTTTTATAAATATTCAATATTTTCCATGATAAGAAGTGTTTAAAAATAGGAAAAAGGGTCATTACTAATGTAGAATTTTTTGAAATTTAAAATGTAATGGGTGTGTAATTTATAATTAACCACTGGATAAAAGGAGTAAAAATATTTCACTCCCATTTAATTTTTAATCAAAACAATTTTAAAGTAGTTACATAATGCTTACTATGCATAAGTCATTAGTCTCTAAAACATCCTACCCTGTGTACATCGTTCTGCTTCTGAACTGTTGGAAAATCACCACCAATAGGTGCCTGCCGGCTCAATTCGTCATCTTTCAGCTGTAACCACACAAGAAGTTCCTGAAGAGAAAGATGCAAACGCTTCCACTGGTCAGAACTGGCTTCCAAATGAGACCTGAAAATTAACATAAGGAAACTGTGTCAGAATATCTAGAAGTATAACTGATTCATCTGCCAATTTCATTGCATTGGTTGGATATTGGCATAATCATACCTATTGTGAGCTACATACCACAGTCATCAAGAACAATCTAGGTACCTGATTTTTGTGGAGTCATAAAATGGGGTGGGATTATTCAGACGACAATTTTGAGGAAATGCCACATTCAGCCATATGTTTCTTTCCACGTGCAGAATTCTGAGACTTTTGGCATGGCCTGCACATTGGAGTCAAATGCTTTCCCATTCTGTTTGAAAAAGGCTTAGAACGAGTGACTAACAAAACCCCTTAGTTTTCATATGACTCATACTGGAATTCTTTCTGCTTTGAGAAATGGAAAGGTCTCTCCCTACATTTTGACTTTTCCCTTGCTTACACCCTGGGCAGCCTTTTACTTTGACGCCTTCTGTCTGGTATCTGTTCTTTTTGCTCTGCTTCCCATATGCTTCTCTTGTCTCTCTACTCTTTTTTATTCATCTGAACCTTGGATTTGTTGTTCATCAAGTTCCAATGGTTTTTTGCAGTTTCCTTTGTGTAAAATGTATGGAGACAACAACTCACTGGAAGAGAAAAATCAAACATTTGTCAGACAGCTTCCCCCCAAAATGAATAATTTAGGCAGGGGACAGAGTGCTTTTCCATTAGCTGTATTTAGAACAGGTTAGTCCTTTGAAACCACATAGAAATAAACAAATTAATGATCTGTGGTATAAAACCAACATTTCATTTGAGGAGGAGAAACTAAATTAATAAAATAAATCATCATCCTGAAAACAAAGGGGGAAGTTACAGTGCTGTATCCTCAGGTCACTCTGCAACCATACTGTATCACATTCATTTTATCAGCAAGCCATAATCAATACATAAAAGTTAATGCTGCCTATAACATAAATACACTAAAGTCTCTAGAACTGCCAAGAAATATAATGTAAAGCAGCCAGGTAGAAGAACATTTCCCTTGTGTACTCAGTAGCTTAGCATGACATTTCCAATATAACTTGCCTTCTGGACTAAGAATTACTAGAGTATGTACTTACGACTGAAATTAAATCATTTAAAATGTTTTGAAAAATACACTAATGAAGACATAAAGGTCTTTAAAATGTGCAAACGTTAAATTTAAGGAATATGAAGAAAGCAACTTGGAAAGCTCACAAAGTTATAAATAGAAAGTGTTACTTGTAGTATTGCTTTTGATTGTGATAAGCTAGAAACAACATATAAATTCAGTGATAAGGATTGTATTATATCTATAATGGTAATAATGATAATTTCATACAGTAAAATCCCATGCAATGTTCAGTATGATGACCTAGGGAAATTTTTATGCATATGGAAAAAGAGAAAGTGGGTTACAAAAAGAAATACAATAAAATCTCTTTTTTGTAACATTTTTGTGTGTAGGTAGATATACCTTTGTAAGCACATGATTTAAGTATACATGGAAATTTCTGGAATGACAACCAGGTTATGTTTCAGGGGTAGACTTACAAGATTTCCCTTCATCTTTATACTTTTCCAATCTGTAAGAATCTTTATTCTATAATACATATATAACTATATTAAATATGTAGACTTTTACTACAAATGAGAGAAATTCAAGAGTTCAAGTCTTTAAAAGTATTATTATATAATAAGTCAACCACAGCATACTGTATGAATAGACTGTAAGATTACATGCAGGTTGTGTATAGTATAGTGGTCAATTCTTTAGCTTTCCTTTTCCTTCCTCTCTTATGGTCATCACTTTCCCTGATAAGTTTAAGTGAGAATTCCCTTTTCAAGATTTTAGCTATTCAAAGAATCTAGTGAGTGATGGTCACCAGGATTCTCTGCAATGTTTGAAATTTGCAGTTTTGTCCCATGGAAGGTGAAAGAACCACTCAAACAGAATATTTTGAAAGATATACAGACAGAGGCACATGGAATACCTGTCAACAGTAGAAAAGGCACTGGCTAAACAAATATTTATTGTGTACCTTTAAATTGCATGAGGATTGTAATAGGGAAAGGAAAGGGGACAAAGACAGTCAATGGTTTTCTTCTACTTATTTGGTAGTTGAAGCAAACTAACATGGTATAGCATTCCAAGAGAGATTCAAGTATCTGGGTGAGAGGACATTTCCTAAGGTAATGTATGGAATTTGTTAAAAATTTAAAATGTTCCAAACTTGTACAACCACTATGGAAATCAGTCTGGCAATATCTTAGAAAACTTGGAAGAGCTCTACTTCAAGATCCAGCCATACCACTCCTGGATATACATCCAAAAGATTCCTCACGAATCACAAGGACATCTCCTCAACTATGTTCATAGCAGCCTTATTTGTAATAGCTAGAAACTGGAAATAACCCAGATGTCCCTCAACTGAAGAATGGATAAAAAAGCTGTGGTCCATTTACACAGTGGAATACTACTCAGCCACCAGAAACAGGGAAATCATGCAATTTGGAGCCAAATGGATGGAACTAGAAAAGCTCATCCTGAGTGAGCTAACCCAGACCCAGAAAGATGCACATGGCATCTATTCATTTATAACTGGATTTTAGCCATATATAGTACAGATTAACTATCCTACAACCAACAGACTGAAAGGAACAGTAACATAGACTTTGTTACTTGTTAGTGGGATATTTTGACCTACAGGAACTGTCATTGGGGCCCCCCCGACCAAGGGGAAGCTCTTAGCCCTCATATGGTTGTTGAACTGAAGGGGGCTGATAGGTAGGGCACCCCACACCTGAAGAGTAGGATACGTGGGAGAAGGGGGAGAGGGTGGGCAGGGGAGAGGGTGGGCTCATGAGGGGTGGAGGGAGGGGACTGTGATGGAGATGTAAATTGAACTAATAAACAGTAAAAAACAAAACAACAACAACAAAAAAGCCAAAATTTAAAATGTTTGATTTAAAAAAAAACTGCATCTTACTTCTCAGCCCTGGCTTGTCTACAACTCTTTGTGTAGATGAGGCCGGTCATGAACTCATAGAGATCTGCCTGTCTCTGCTTTCTGAGTGTTTGGAGTAAATGTGTGCAGCACCACACCTGGCTCATCTTTACTATGTATCAAATTACTGTTTCCTTTTTTTCCCTCCAGAAGATGTGACATGAAGACAAAAGGCTAAGTGAAGGACAATAAGAAAGAGCTGGAGTTGAGATAGTCAGAAAATCATTTCCAATTTAAAATAATTCTAAGTTGTAGTTCTCAAATTTCAGCGTACATGAAAGTTTACAATAACTTGTTTAAAATCCAGATCTCCAGATCTTGCTTCCAAACTCTCAGCAATTTTAAGAGGTGCTTTCACAGCTCTTCAGCAGAGCTCCAACAACATAGAGAAATACTTTCTTAAAGTGTTATTATTAGTTCTTTAATGCGGTATGAGGGTATTTCTAATAAAAGGGTTCCATCTACTTGACATAATTTGAAGGCAATCTAAATATAAGGAAATTGCATTAGGTCAGATAATATTTTCCTTTGGCATATTAAGCTTATGAAATGTTACTGAGACATTTGTAAATTATTTATTAGAAGAAGCTGCTGGTTGTATCTTAATGACTGCATATCAAATACTTCTGAACAATTATCCTATTTTTTTGTGTTGGAAAGCCATATCCTAGGGAAAAAAAAAGATTTAGTAGCTGGTGTCCACTTTCTGTATTTTGATATATATATTTGCTATTTGCAAAGGATGCTAGGATTAAGATGAGCCCTAAAGAGTAGAGCTCAATTTTAAAAAATCTTCTTACATCCAGAACACCCTCTTTATTCCTAAACAACTCAAAATTTAACTATGAGACTCTAGCTATCTAGTCTTCAACCACATCAGAGACCCGAGAGGGATAAATATATCTGATTACAGAGGAAGTGCGGGGGCAGCAACTCCCAAAACTAGGAAATGACATACCAGTGGCTGCCTGGAAAGTTCCCTATTTCTCTCCATACATTAGAGCATCTATCTTCAGTCTCTTGGCCCAGTATCTCTGACAGACATTAATTGTAAAGCAGCAATTATGAAGGACTTGCCTACCTGTCTTGGCAGAGCCAGGCTGTCGACTTACCTGCTTCCAACTTTTGTCCTTTTTGGACAGCAGTCTGTCTACAGTTGAAGCAAGGGATTTTTCTTGCCAAGTGACAGGCTTGGTACTAATTCAACCATCTCCAATTGGAGATTCTTCGATGCTCATCTTCTACTTGGGGTAGAATAGGGGGTGCTGTCAGGAGCTGACATGTCTCAATATCAAAAAAAATATTAAGTTAAGAAAACATCTTTGAATGTCATATTCTGCAGATCTCTTGAGGTTTTTGAAGACCACCTATCTATCTCCTTATATTTGGATAAGCAAATGTTGCTTGTCTCTTAGCAACTTGATTTCTGATTAACTTAGAAAATAACTGTGATAGACTGTTTTTTTAAATTGTTATGCAAGTTAGGATGGAAGCTGTGTTGGATATAGAACTTTAAACTCATGGAGATGCTTGAATAGTAGAATGTTAAAGTCAGTTGCCAAATGATTGTGCCCTAATAATTTCTGTTGTTTTGTATTGTATTTGTTGTTATAAGAGAAAGAGCAATTTGTTGGACTGAAAGGGGGAGCTTTGGGTGGGAGGAAGATATCACTTAAACTTAAAAAAAAAAGAAGTTTATGGGAGGGTTGAGGGGGAAGAGGGTGGGAGGGTAGGCAAAGAGGGAGGAGTAGGGAAGGGATTTTGACTGAGATGTAACTTGAATACATTAAGAATACATTAAAAAAAAGAAAAAAGAAAAAGAAAATAAGAACACACACACACACAGATTACAGATCAAACACCTTGTTTTGTAATTGGGGGAAAGCAGTCCTAGAGGTCTAAATACAACTGCTGAGGCATATCTGTTATGTTATATGGCCATATTTACATATGGAAATTGAGAATTACAGGTCACTATTAGATAAGAACCCTATTTTATCCTCATTTTGCACAAATATTCTAGATTCCAGAGAAAAATGACCTCCTCTTAATGGTCCATTTTGACCATTATCTCTACCCAATGAATAGAAAATAAAAGAGGTGGTTTGAAGAGGCACACTTAGTGTGTATCTACTCCATATTAATCTTTATTTGTGAAGATAAGAGCTTGGGGGCTATTAGACTCTAAAAAGGCAAGTGCTGATCTTTGAAAAATTCCACAAATTACAAGGTTTAGGTACTTTTAGGTGTGTAGGGATAAACTGCTTGATATTTAAAGAACTCTTCAGAGACAGGACTTTAAAAATTATATGGATGATGAAGTGGCTGTTATTTCTCTAGATACAGATATTTCAAATGTGATTTGCTTGATGTCTAGTTTGAAATCCTTAATAAAACTTTACTCTGAAAAGCACATATTCTTAAAGCAAATTGTGCTCTATTGAATTCATTTTTCACTTTGACTTCCTTTATAAAGCAAGTGATATATCCCTGTATATTCTGTGCACCCCAGTGTAATACAATAGCACTTAAGGAGACACAAAGAAAAAGTTATGGATGCAGAAATAATAAAGAACTACAGAAATAAAGTGGGAACTGTGAGGCTTTAGATAGAGAGAATTAAACTCAAAGAGAAGTAAACATTTTTCTTTCTAGTTGGGCCTTGAACTCCACCTTCCAACATAATTAACATTCCAAGAGTAAGAGAAAGGTTGGGGATCCTCAATGTCCAAGTTGCTTTTATTCCCCCTCAAAAGTAGAATGACTATTCTTCCAATGGCTCTTTCTTTGTTCTTCACTGTAGAAAAAAAAATCCTCTCTATTCTAACTGCTAATACCAAGTACTGCTTAAGAGATTCATTGGTGATGAAGAACATGCTAGTGTCCCTGTTTCTCAAACTAATGTTCAAAATTTAGCAAACACGAAATTCACATAGTATTTACAAGTATTTTTTCTGCCAAGCATAAAAAATATAAAACATAAATTTCCTGAAGTTATATATATATAACATATTAAGTAATCCTCAGTGAAATGTAAATAAAATAATGTGGGGAAATCTGAATATAGATTAAACAAATCTTCATAAATATTGCTTCTGTGAAAAGAAATCACTTGACTAATTTTTACTAGTTTTAAATTCAAAGTGAAAGGCTGTGGATATGGGATACTTTAGCATGAGAAACATTTTCTTTCCATCATTCTGGTATTGGACAGTCTCAATAATCATTCTGTTTACGTATGAGTGCATAGAAATTTCCATATGTTAACAAAAATATTAATTGATTTCCATCTTTTACCTTGTTGTATGGAACTGAGTTATCACTGTCATTTACTTATTAGTATATCATGTGACATAATAATCAATATGGAAAAGGATGGTCCATATTTCTTGAATGCAGCAATAAGTTAGTAATATATAATTTCAAGCACTTTTTCTCAAAAGCACTCTATTTACTTTTAATACTATGTTCTAAAAAAATCTATCAGTGCCATGCAAATAAAAAAATCAAGGAGCTGGGGAGAGGAATAAATTGGTAAAGTGCTTGCTGAGCAAGAGTGGAACTCTGTATAGATCCCTAGCACCCACATTAAGCCAGCTATAGTCACGTGTGTCTTTAGTCTTGGCCCAGGGAGATAGACTGGTGGATCCCTGGTTTCATTGGTCATACATTCTAGTCGTGTTGATGCATTCAATGTTCAGTGACACATTCTGACTCAGAAAATTATACAGACCGAGGAAGACACTGACATTGACCTCTAGCCTCCTGTACACATATGCATACACCCACAAGTACAGGTGCATACGTAGATGTGAAGAGTGCATACACCACACACAAACAATGATTTGTCTGAATTTAGAAGGCATTCTCTCAGAATTTATGGAGTTTCATAGTTGGAAGAGAAGTTAAGCAGGCCGTGTGTTTCTGGTCAAACCTCTTCATTTTTGTATCTCATAGCATTAAAGCACTTAGGCAATTTGCTCAAGATTACTTGATAGATGGTAAAAGAGTCAGAAGAGAGAACAACCATTGGTGTAAAAAGACTATTCTTTTAGACTTATTTTAACGTCACACATCTTTTATGTAATTTAGCTGGAGCCAACAAACATGGAACAACCCATGGACACTCAAAGAAACTGTGTGTGTGTGTTTCTGTCTATCTGTCAGTATGTCTTTCTGTCTGTCTGTGTATATATGTGTTTCTGTGTGGTGGGTTGAACCAAAGATCTTGTTCATGTTAGACAAGCACTATACCACTGAGCCATATACTTAGTCCTTCAAGTGTAAATTAGAGTAGTCCTGGAAAGAACTGCTGAAGAACAGCCAGAATGGCAAATACATGTTTGAGAATTTGAATCAAAATGTAAAGAATAAGGGAGATTACGTTCCAAACATGATAACCAGTATATGTCCACAGAGCAGCTTGCATGAGCGACAGGAAACTGCTAGAAATCAAAACTGCATTAGAAAGCAGATTTTAGTTGTTCAGGGTTCCATGTTGGGGAGTGGCTATAAGGTTGTTTGGTGAGACAGATACAGGATGGGGTGGGGCATAGGAAGAACAGAAAAAGGGATGAGGTTAGCAATCAAATGAATAAAATAGGTCCACAAGACCAAAATTTTTGAACCAACGATTATTGTGATAGAAATTGTGTCCCAGGTAGAATATTTTGATTCAACTGTTATTTTTATTTTCTGAAATATATGAATGGTTTCAGAAGCCCTCACAAAAACAATGAACCTATAATATTTTCTAGTATATAATATGCTATAATCTGCAGAAACAGTCTTGTTTTCCCAGAATATTTTGAGGCATTTAAAAAAATGTAGTGACATTAGAGATGAAATCATCCCAATGTTTCTTTATTTCATTTCATAATGTTGCCAATTATTGCCTCTGTTGTGCCACTGATATGGAATGAGTGATATCCCTATTTCAGTCAAGTGTGAAGATAAACCAAAGTATGTGGATATGACAAATTCCTTGCTTCTTACAAGGAATTGAGTAGTTATAACATATTCTTGATTATTATAGAAACCAATTTAAAAGCTCAAACCAGTAATCAGAATATTTAAATTCCAGAATTCACAGCATCTTATATAAGCTAAGATAACTGTTTTCAGCTTGATTAATCACAGTTAGAAACTGCAGTAGTTGGTATATAGGAAATTTCTGAAAATAAAGACCTCATATTTTGTCAACATGCTGTTTGCCACTTTCAATTCTTGTATTTCATAAAGTTCACATAAAGGAGAGAAAAGGCTTCAAGAGAATATTGCAACAGTTATAACCCTCTTTTTCTTTCCTACAAAAAGAGAATCACCTTTCTCTTGCCCATCAAGTCATCTTTCAGCTCATGCTTTATTCTTTTTAAGGACAAATGTTACAAACATTGTCTTAGTCATTACACACTTTGGATCTCTCTTAAAAGTTTAAAATGTAGAAAGTTAATAGAGCTTCACTACATTTGAAAATTTAATATCCAACTGTTGCCCCCAACTCATCACTAACACATAGATTTCAGAAATCATGGGCAGTATACTAAGATCAAGATGAGATTTTGGGAGTCTGGGGCGCAAACTTGAGGAAAAGGTTTGCAAAAATAAATCCGTTCTGTTCTTTGAAATATGTTTCTCAAGTCAATATTTTCAATTATGATTCATTTATTTGTGAAATTTTCCATCTTTACATCCCTACAGAATATTCTCATGAAGTTATTCTCATATGATGAAGTTAGACTCACTTTGAATAGGTCTTATACATGCTACTTGCTACCTGGGTCACTTACAAAAACAAATTTAACCTCTTTGTCCTTCATTTTTTTTCAAAAGCCAAGATAGTATGAGGATGAAATCTACCTTTCACGGATGTGGATAACATCACACGAATCAAACACTATGAAATGCTTAGAGCAGTGGAAGGGACACATACGCCCTGTGTTACTTGTTAGCGTTATTATTGTTTCATAGTACATAGAGGTTTTTACAGCAGTGCTTTCAAGTTAATAAAATTTCAGGTGTTCATCTTCCTTATGAAGATTGTATGTTGAAATTCCAGACAACTTAGGAGAACTATAAAGAAGAGGAAAACTTTTTTTTTTCTCTTATCAAGTTCATTTGTCCTTTTCTAACTCTCTTCATGACCACTTCTTTTATAGGCACTGATGAAAGCACACACAATTTTTTTTTTTAAAAATTACTGGATTAGAAAATACATTAATAAAATAAAATAGAAATAAATTAACAGATCAGAAAATAGGAAACTTTGCTTCTCCTCCCTCCATTTCTCAACTTAAGTAACACTGATCACTTTACAGACCTGCTCTGCTCTTTTGTTTCTGTGTGTACTTATCTCAGTCATACAATGATCCCAAGAGTTTCCCTTTACCTTCGTTAGCAATGATGCAAGATGCGCCCATTCACTTCTCAAAGCAAGCTGATGTGGCAAAGGAGAAAGTAAGTGAAAAGTTTAAAAGTTCAGTGTACCTACAGAGAATGCACTTCCACAAAAAATCTAAGAGAGATCAAATAATAAAAAGTTGCTATAATTTCCTTAGCTGTAGGAACTCTGGAGAGGGTGTCTTCAAATTGTTAATTATAATGTGCTCTGCTTTTTAAAGAATGTCCTTTGGTTATGCATTTAGAGAGATGCCAAAGAGAGAGTGCCACAACAAACATTCACTAATTTTATTGCCTTTTGTATGACACTGTGATAAGCCAAGAGAGAACTCTGAAATTAGGTTCGCTGCACTCCCTTTTGAAATTTACTTTAATGTCTTAATATGCATCTCTCCTGTGGTTGTGAAACAGTCTCATTTTAATCAAACCAGAACCCTCAAGCATCATTGCCATTCCAAGCAAATGAATGAATAATTTATTCAAAATAAAATGAATCATTCTGAAATTGGGTGATTTACATAAACATGAGATATTAGCTACCTGTGCTGGGAAAATGAGTAGAATTTTGTTATCTTCATTCACATCTGGATCCCCAACCCTCTGATCATTGCCTACCTAATGTTGAGAGACTTTTTCCGAAGCTCACTCCACTTGAAATTCATGTTATCCAAACGTCTTTGTAACACGGGTGCTTCATCTGAACTTTCCAGGGATCTCAAGATTTTTTGGCCATTTTCATCAAGATTGTGATAGATGTCCGTGTGAGCTTCAATTTCTCCTTGGAGATCCTATCAGACAGCAGGAAGAACACATTCAGAATTAGCAAACAAAGAGCTTAGCTGTGAATGTGAATTTGAAGAATCCCCCCCAAATTAACAGTTCATAAGAAATTGTAACTTGGCAACAAACAAAAAAATATTCCCTGCATGATATTTTTTAGTGAGCTGACTTGTCAAGTTATTATCTTTATGAATTAGAAGTAATCCTTCTATAGCACATTTCATAAGTTAAATTTTCTAATACATGTACAAAATATTCTGACACACACATATACCTATGTTTATGAAAAAAATGACATGGTAAAATATATTCTTGTGGTAATCATTTCACTACAATATGAGTCAGATTATATTTTCAATGCATGTGTTAACATGTTGAATTGATTGTGACCATAAAAGCTTGAAGAAATGTATAACAAAAGTTGTACTTAGTCCACAACACCAGCACATTAATGGGACTCTATGAGACAAGAGAATCTTCTTGACCACATACATTAAGTTCACCTTGGTGCCTGGTATCATATGTAGATTATACCATCATACAATGATTACTAAGCATTCTCATCTAAAATACCATCATACTTTCAGACTTGGCAGATAGAGAGTCCATAGGATCTTGGTAAAAGTTATGACAATAGGTAATACATGAAGTTTCATTTGTATAGACACAGATAAAAATCATCATAGTACAAGAATCTGACCTTCACATGATATGTCTTCCTGTGCAACATTTTCAGCTTGAACCGGGGACTACAGCACTGATCCTGTTGCATAGCAAACTTAAGAAAATCCAGAAATGGAATCGGCCCTGCTTTAAAATGCCAACTTTGCTTACATGCTGTCGACAGAATGAGCTTAAGAGCACAGGCCTGGACAGTCAATAATCATAATTGGCCACTTTGTACTCCTTGATAAATGGTAGCCAAGTGTGTGGATGTGGGAGGGACCTCAAAGAATGGAGGCCTGGAATATGCAACTGACAGTTTATATTAAACAGCCAACTTTTCTTATCATTTTGCCATAATAAGGCAGAAACATTATAAATTCATTTTAAATATGTGTTTCCCTCCTTGTTCCCAGCAGAACATTCAAAGCCAAAGGAACATTCCTTAGAGAGCTGCCGGGTACCAGCATTCCATTCTGCCTACACAATGAATAGAGGCTTTGTACATTATTTGACTTGCTCATAGAGATTTGTATGCTTCTGTTCAAGAAGTTTAAAATTTCATTCTGAAGCTCTAAAAAATTGGATTGATCTGTGTGACTAAAAAAGTTTTCTTTCTCCCTTCTGTCTCTTACTCCTTCTAAAATGGAATTAAACAACTCAACTAAAGAAAGAGGAAAAGTTACATAACCATCACAGTCCCCTCTCTCCATCCCTCCTGATCCCATCCTTCCACCCTTTCCCCCTTCTCCCACCTATCCTTCTCCTCTGGAGTGGGGTGCCTCTACATATCAACCCTGCTCAGTTCAGCAGTCATATGAGGGCTAAGAGCTTCCTCTTGTACAGGGGGCTTACATGGCAGCTCCACTAGGGCAAAGTGTCCAACTAACAGGTAACAAAGTCTATGTTCATGTTCCACTTGGTCTGTTGGTTGTAGGATAGTTATCCTGTACTATATGGCTAAAACCCAGTTATAAGAGAATGTGCATCTTTCTGGGTCTGGGTTAACTCACTCAGGGTGAGCTTTTCTATTTAGTTCCATCTATTTGGCAGCAAATTGCATAATTTCCTTGATTCTGATAGCTGAGTAGTATTCCATTGTGTAAATATACCACAGTTTTTTTTTTTTATCTGTTCTTCGACTGAGGGACATCTGGGTTGTTTCCAGTTTCTAGCTATTTCAAATAAAGCTAATATGAACATAGTTGAGGAGATGCCCTTGTGGTTTGGTGAGAAATCATTTGGATATATACCCAGAAGTGGTATGGCTGGGTCTTGAGGGAGAGCTATTCCAAGTTTAACTTGAAGTAACAAATAAACATTAAAAAGCAAAAAAAAAAAAAAAAAAAAGAAAAGAAAAGAAAAGTTGCAGCAATAACATGTTAGTAATTCTGAAGAAGTGGCTCATGTTTCCAGTCACAGTCATTTTAAATGCAGAAGCTTGTGTGCTGGAGAAGAAAGGTAGACACACAGTGAATCTTTCCTGTCACTATTTTTGGCAGCAAAAGTAACCCTGATGGACTCTGAATACTGGACGGGAAATACAGATGGGATGACCTCAGATGCTAAAGGAAGGAACAGATGGAAGAACATCTATCCCTATCACACAAAACGGGAGGATTTTCTGGGATGGTTATACCTGGATTTCAAAACCAGAAAATATAGTAGAAAATTATTCATGAGTTTCCTGTAGCATGGATTTTAATCAGATAGACATCATTTCCAGGATTTTCTTCTTTTTTTTTTCTGTCTCTCTGGTACAATGGAGTACACTACCACCACTACCCACATCCCACATGCACATACATACACATGCACAAGGTTTCACTGTGTTGCCCAGGTTGGGTTAGGACCTATGCTCTTCCTGTCTCAATCTTCAAAATTTTATTTTTACACACATGCAACATTACACACAGATTTTTGCTTCTTCATTTTAAAATATATATGATACACTTAATTTGCCATTTCTTCAGCAAAAGAGAAATGATCTATTTGGATAATTGAGCTAATTATACAAATAACTCAGGACAGAAAATCAGAGCTAACTTTGAGAGCACCCCTTCGCTTGTCTCTCACTTTACTTTCATAGCCTTTGTCTGTATACAACCTAAAGTTTCTTTCCAGCAGATGCATTCAGGGAACCAAAATAAATCTTGAGTATGTTCAAGAAAATAAACTGATATATTCCTCTCTCTCTTTCTCTCTCCTTTTCTCTCTTCTTTCTTTCTTTCTTTCTTTCTTTCTTTCTTTCTTTCTTTCTTTC
>CAJQZJ010035647.1:323672-344177 GCA_907164525.1 Lophiomys imhausi | reverse complement strand
TGTGTTTTTTATGGCTCTTTTTTCCCCGCGTTCAGAATGCGTCAGTGTGGGTCGCCGCCATCTTCGCTCTCCCAGAGTAGCCTTCTAATGATATTTGGTCTTTTTTTTTTTTTCTGAGACAGGGTTTCTCTATGTATCAGCTCCTGGCTGTCCTGGACTCACTTTGTAGACCAAGCTGGCCTTGAACTCACAGAGATCTGCCTGCCTCTGCCTCCTGAATGCTGGGATTAAAGACGTGGATCACCATGCCCAGCTCTTATAAAGATAACATTTCAGTACAGCTTCTTGGAAAAAAGCACGCCAGTATAGACTATATATACTAGGCCATGATTATTGGGAAGGCATTTTAAAGAGTAAATAGGAGAGAGAGAGAGAGAGAGAGAGAGAGAGAGAGAGAGAGAGAGAGAGGGAGGTAGGAGATCTAGATGACACTTCCAAGCTCTCAGGAATCAGCAAACAGTTGCTCTCTGAATACTTATAGAGCTCTAGCAATAGCTGCATGTAGAGCTCAATCTCATCTTTCTCTTCCTCTAACTTTGAAAGGTAGAATTCAGGCAAGAGACAACTCTGCATAAAACCATTTTAGAGGTAGAAATGTTATTTTAGATTTATTTCTCTGGGAATAAGGAAAATCTTACATATGCCATGTTTTCAAACTCAGCACAGCAGCATCTTACTCACCACCACAGTGCTAAACCAATCAGAGTGACAAGATTTTCAAGATCAGTAACAGGGCGCTGAAAGCAAAGATGTATGCAGGCATAGGTGATTCCCATATAAAACATACTGCATTAGGCATTCCTAAAATATACAACAGGGCACAATCTCTTGAGAAAGGATAGGTGAAGCAATCCTGCTTCAGATTCTCTTAAAATCTGGATGCCATGGACCCAGTGAAGGATCACTGTTGATAACAATTTGGTTCACAGTGTTGCTGCTGGATGATAGATGCAACTGTAAGGCTAGTTTTTTGTTTGTTTAGCGTTTTATGTAAAATCCACAAAGAAGACCTACATTCTACTCCAACACTATTACAGGCATTGTTTACATTATTTTTTTGTTCAAAATTGGATAAGCATTTCCTAAACAAGGAATCTTGTAGAAATTGATTGCCAGCAGTAGTCTTAAAGGCCTCTACACACAAATATGAGACATCACAGTTAAATCACAGGGACAACTGTATACAGAAAGCCTATAGTGGTGAAGGTGCTTTTAGTTTTCTGCTATGTTTTATGGGTTGGAATCAGCCTGAGTGAAAATAACTATCCTTATCTAAGAGTGACCAGCTAGATTTTTCTAACACTGAAACATATTTACTGTTGCAGAGTCATAAAGAATAGTGGGTATAAGGTACAGGGATGAAAGGAGCAGGGAACAGTTGACAACTTAACCCTTATACCAATCCTATAAGTATATTTTCTTTTTTGATATTTATTTATTACTTCAGTTTACATCTCCATCACAGTGTCCTCTTTCCACCCCTTCCAGTCACGCCCTCCCACCCTCTACACCCTAACCCTTCCATCCCACTTCTCCAGAGTAGAGTATCCCTAAATAACAGTCCCCTGCCCCAGCTCAGCAGTCATATGAGGGCCAAGAGCCTCCTCATACACTGGGGGCCTACAAGGCAGCACCATTAAGGCAAAGTGTCTCATTGACAGGGAAAAAAAAGTCTATGTTCATGTTCCTTTTGGTACATTAGTTATAGTATAGTTATCCTGTATTATATGGATAAAATCCTACTATAAGTGAATAGATGCCATGTGCATCCTTCTGAGTCTGGGTTAGCTCACTCAGGATGAGCTTCTCTAGTTCCATCCATTTGGCTGCAAATTGCATAATTTCATTGTTTCTGATAGCTGAGTAATATTCCACTGTGTACCACAGTTTTTTAATCCATTCTTCGGTTGAGGGACATCTGGGTTGTTTCCAGTTTCTAGCTATTAAAAATAAGGCTGCTATGAACATAGATGAGGAAACTTCCTTGTGATTCGGTGAGGAATCATTTGGATGTGTACCCAGAAGTGGTATGGCTGGGTCTTGAGGTAAGAGCTATTCCAAGTTTTCTAAGATATCACCAGACTGACCTTCATAGTGGTTGTACAACCCTACACTCCCACCAGCAATGGAGGAGAGTTCCCCTTTTTCCAGACCCTCGCCAGCATGTGCTGTCATTTGAGCTTGATCTTAGCCATTCTGACAGGTGTGAGATGGAATCTCAGAGTCGTCTTGAGTTTCATTTCTCTGATGATTAAGGATGCTAAACATTTCTTCAAGTGTTTCTCAGCCATTAGGGATTCCTCCTTTGTGAATACTCTGTTAAGCTCTGTTCTCCATTTTTTGATTGGATTATTTGGTTTCTTGGCATTTGATTTCTTGAGTTCTTTGCAAGATGTGGGGATGGTGAAGATTTTTTCCCAATCTGTAGGCTGCTGTTTTGTTCGAATGACAGTGTCTTTTGTCTTACAGTAGCTTTTCAGTTTCATGAGGTCCCATTTATTGACTGTTCACCCAGAGACCCAGGGACTAATAAAAGTCCCTAGGCAAGACTTTCCAGTATATTTTCTTATGGACAGTTTTTTTTTTTTTTAATTTTACATGTATGGCATGCATGTGCCTCATGTACAGGCAGTGCTCATGGAGGCCAGATGAGTGCACTGGATCTCTGGAACTGGATTTACAGATGGTTCTGAGCTGCTCTATGGGTGGTGGGAATCAAATCTGAATCCTCTGGAAAAGTAGCTAGTGCTCTTAACCTCTGAGGCATCCTCCAGTCACTGAAGTACATTTTTCTCATCTGTCAATGGCATAAATCATGATTTAGGGAGATTAAGTAACTCATCCCAATTCCATAGCCACTATTTGGCAGAAGCAAGTTCAGAGCACACATCTATCAGCATTTATGTCTTCATTAACCTCCAATTCTTTCTCTACTTGTCAAATACAAATGAAGCAACTTTTGATTTGACTTCATGTAACAGCAACATAATTTTAAACTGAAGCTACTTGTAAGATGTTCAGTTTGAGAAATTTACTAGAAAATTACTCTGAGAACAATCAACAACTGAAATTTTTTTTCAATCACAACGGTTAGCCAAATTTTTCACAGTTCTTTCAATACTAGTACTGTGACTTTTTTGAGACTCTGAGGTGCAAACGTATATCCTCATGCATGTTAAGCAAGTGCTGTGCCACTGAGCTACATTTTCAGCTCTTTGATGCATTTCAGTGTTTGCAGATGAACAGAATAGAGTTCTATTCTTAAAATAAGCAACTACATTCTCATAAACCAAGATACATTTGGTTATAGTTATCTGTGTCATTTATCTATATTATGTATCGAGTTAAAAGTTGAAAAAACTTACTTCTAGAATCTGTGTTGTTAAGCTATTTATTCCTGCAGAGAATCATTTCACATTGCGTTTGGATATTAGAAGTAAGCAATTAGTTGATGTCAAGTCCCATCCCAAAAGTAATATGTAAGAAGAAGGCAAGAACGTATGGTAAAGAACAAGAATTATTTTTGATAATACAAGAGAAATCATAACAGCCATGTGATTTTCTCTGGTTTGTTTTAATCATGAAGACTATAAATGGAACAAAACAAAATAAAATAAAACAACAAAAAAACCCTTTTATCCCATCCCTATTCCTAGAAAAAAAAACCTCCAAATATCCTGTATAATAATAGAACAATCGTACTCTAAGGTAAATGATTAGATATTGTCATAGGGTTAGTATTGCTGTGATGAAACACAATGACCTAAGGAAACTTGAGGAAAAAGGATTTATTTTACCTAGTTCCATAGAACAGTTCATCTTCAAAAGCAGTGGGGACAGGAACTCAAGCAGGGCAGGAAACTAGAGGCAGTAGCTGATGCAGAGGCCATGGAAGTTGGCTGCTTATTAGTGTGGTTAACATGGAGTGCACAACTTGCTTTCGTATAGAACCGGGGGCTACCAGCCCAGTGATGTCCCTACTCACAATAGGCTGGGCCCTCCCACATTAATCATTAGTTAATAAAATGCCCTACAATCTGGCCTACAGCCTGATCTTCTGGAGGCATTTTGTCAATAGAAGATCCCTCCTCTATGATGACTCTAGCTTGTGTCAAGCAGATATAAAACAATCTAGCACAAGGAACAATCTAAGTTTTCCTCTTTTTTTTTTTAAATTGCAGGGCACCTTCCAAAGTAATCATAAACTCACATTGAACAACCACCTAGTCACTAATGGGTATTCTTTAGTCTAAAGCTTAAAGGTAATAACTTTACAATTATCTCTAGGTGTTTATGAGTCTTCAGTGGTAAAGAGAATTCTAGTACAATGATGTTAACTGAAGTCCTGCTGACATAATCGGGTCTGATTCCCTGATGTTCTTTGTGAGTCAATATCTGTTAACTACCAAGTATAGCAAATTACTTCTTATGTTGAATATGACTCTTTTTGGTGTCTAGCCAATGCCTTTAGTCTATTTTGTGTTCTCTTATGGAATAAGGTAGTGACGAGGAGGATATAGAATGACTGTTTTCAATGTCTGAGGAAGAGGAAGATGGAATAAACACATAATATAAAGGTATGTAACATTGGCATATTTGCTGATGAAGACCTGTAAATGAGAAAAAGTCAAAATGCTAAGAGATATTTCTTCATTCCTAGAACCTACAGTCCAGAGGAAGAAATCGACTCATAGGCTTTCAGCTGTAGACCTACAAAACCTTTACAAAGCATTCAGTCAAATACAAAATGCTGTATAGCTACTTAGACTACTTTGTGGAATCTGACTCAGAGCATACAATGATGATCCTTTGCCTAAGAAAGATTTGATAATGCTTTTCATACCAGCAAGATGAATTATTTAAGTTTCAATAAGGAAATAGAATGTTCACATCTGACTTTAACAGATTAAGTTATATATCAAGAATTTTTAAGTGAGCACTACATGACAATACCTATTTAAATATACTAAAAATCTGTGTCATGATGCTCTGAGAAAGGAGAAACAATATTGCATATCATCATTGTCATTGAACTTGAGTATAAATGAGGAAGTGTGGTGGTAATAAACAAAGAACCCTAGTAACTAGGTCATGTCTATAGTGTTTTAGTATAGATAAATGTTTTGTGTCCATTCTTTTCAGACATGAGTGGAAAAATGTTGAGATATCATGAATCCTTGTTCTAGTATGATATAAATGTGAATGAAACAGAAGAAAGAGCACAAAGAAGAGAATGAGAAATTGTTATCAAAAACATAATTATTACTCTTACTTGCATAGAAAGGCTGAAAATAATTCTTTCTGAAAAATATTTAGAATTTTGCTTCATTTATTCACTGACTTTTTCATGTATTTCTTTTTGGAAACTGGAAGACAGATGAGAGATTCCCAAAGTTTTGGCTAAATGTACTCTTTAAAAAAAAAATCACAGGATTTAACATATTCTAATCGGCCCATTGAACGAGTCTTAAGCAAATAAACATACCAAATATGTGGTGATGTTATAGTAGAACATAACCCCATGGCAACTGAGACTGATTACCCTTTTCCACAAGATTGCTGATGCCACAGCACAAGTTAGAATGTTTGAGTATGTCCTTAAGAAGTGATTAGGTGCTGACCAGAGGAGAAATTTCTCCTTTCAATGAAATTTAAAGAAGAAAAAGCAGGAGCAAAGCTGAAGATAAGGTTTGGTAAGATTAAATAAGTACACATCACAGCTGGATAACTATGTGACTGGAGGAGAGATCAATGCACCGGTGATATAGGACATATATATGGGGCAATAAAATAAAAATATTTTATATGCATAAATATATATGTATTTATATATGAAAGTGTAGATAGATAGAAAGATAGAGAGATAGATAGATAGATGAGGCTAGGCTGTATGGAAGTATATACAAACTAAGTTTCTGGACTTTTATGAGTATGCTTAATGCATTCAATATTTACCTTTTGGCAACAATATTTCGTGGTTAGTAAAATGGTATATTAGTAGCAAGAACTGAAGGGGGTTGATATATGGGGGCTTCTCTCATCTGAGGAGAAAGGAGAGGATGGAGATGGGGATGAGGGAAGGAGGGACAGAAGGTAGAACCTGGAGGGGAGGAGAGAGGGGACTTTGAAGGAGATGTAACTTGAAAAAATAAATTAATTAATAAAACATTTTAAAAAAGTAATAAAAATAATAAGCACACTTGCTGGTATATCATAACCCCAGAGTTTGTAATAGTGTAAGATAAATTCTGAGTTCAAGAATGTGCATCTCATATAGGTGATTTTAAGACAATTATCCACCCCTAGAGTGAAGTATTCATTTATTATTGTCCTTAATCATCTGGGGCTTATGAATTACTTTATGGAAATTATTGATCCTTTCCTGAGAAATCTACACAAGTATTCATAAATGAAAAATATACCCCATTATTTCATGAACTTCCATGAAGCATTCATTAGGAAGCAAGAGCATAGTAGTCCACTTAAATCTACCATCACTTCCACCTTCTAGAAATCCAAAGACTTAATAAAGCAACATATCCCTTAAGTACCATCTTAATAGAATATTCTGTGGAAGAATTACACCTTGGAAAATGTGACAAAAGTATGCTTTTCCTTATTTGTATATCTTGAAATTACAGTGGAGCTAAGTACCAAATACTCAGATATGAAGGACAGGGCATCTTAAATGACAGGTCATGGATGTTACAAAGAAATTGCTGACACTGACCATGTTCAAGTAAACTGGCTGGGCTTTTCCCACCTTTTCTTCTGGTAGATTTAGTGTGACCAGCCTTATGTTAAGGTCTTTGATCCACTTGGACTAAAGTTTTGTACAAGGTGAAAAGTATGGGTCTAATTTCATTCTTTTACAAGTGGACATCCAGTTGGAGCAGCACCATTTATTGAAGATGCTGTCCTTCTTCCATTGTGGCATTTTGGCTTCTTTGTCAAATATTAGGTGGCCATAAGCATGTGGGTCTATTTCTGGATCTTCAATTCGATTCCATTGATCTACTGGTCTGTTTCTATACCAATACCATGCTGTTTTTACAACTATTGCTCTGTAGTACAACTTGAAATCTGGGATGGTGATACCTCCAGATGTTTTTTTATTGTACAGGATTGATTTAGCTATTCTGGGCTTTTTGTTGTTCCATATGAAATTGAGACTAGCTCTTTCCAAGTCTATAAAACATTGTGTTGGTATTTTGATAGGAATTGCATTGAATCTATATATTGCTTTTGGTAGGATGGCCATTTTTATTATGTTGATCCTACCTATCCATGAGCATGGGAGATCTTTCCATCTTCTAAAGGCCTCTTCCATTTCTTTCTTGAAGGGCTTGAAGTTCTTGTTGTACAGGTCCTTTACTTGCTTGGTTAGAGTTACCCCCAGGTATTTTATGTTGTTTGTGGCTATCGTGAAGGGAGTTGTTTCCCTTATTTCTTTCTCAGCCCATTTGTTTGTTGTATAAAGAAGGGCTTCTGATTTTTTTGAATTAATTTTGTATCCAGCCACTTTGCTGAAGGTGTTTATCAGCTGTAAGAGTTCCCTGGTGGAATTTTTGGGGTCACTTATGTATACTATCATGTCATCTGTAAATAGGGATAATTTGACTTCTTGGTTTCCAATATTTATCCCCTTGATCACCTTTAGTTGTCTTATTGCCCTAGCAAAAACTTCAAGTACTATATTGAAAAGATATGTTGAAAGTGGACATGCTTGTCTTGTGCCTGAGTTTAGAGGAAATGCTTCAAGTTTCTCTCCATTTAATTTGATGTTGGAAACTGGCCTGCTGTATATTGCCTTTATTATTTCTAGGTACGGTCCTTGTATGCCCGAAAAAGTGAGAAAAACCCTCGAACTCATTGGCACAGGTGACAACTTCCTGAATAGAACACCAACAGCTCAGGACCTGAGATCAACAATCAGTAAATGGGACCTCATGAAACTGAAAAGCTTCTGTAAGGCAAAAGACACTGTCATTCGAACAAAATGGCAGCCTACAGACTGGGAGAAAATCTTCACCAACCCCACATCTGACAGAGGGCTAATATCCAAAATCTACAAAGAACTCAAGAACTCAAATGCCAAGAAACCAAATAATCCAATCAAAATATGGGAGATGGAGCTAAATAGAGAATTCACAAAGGAGGAATCCCTAATGGCTGAGAGACACTTGAAGAAATGCTCAACATCCTTAATCATCAGAGAAATGTAACTCAAGATGACTCTGAGATTCCATCTCACACCTGTCAGAATGGCTAAGATGAAAAGTTCAAATGACAGCACATGCTGGCGCAGGTGTGGAGAAAGGGGAACCCTACTCCATTGCTGGTGGGAGTTCAGGCTTTTGTAACCACTATAGAGGTCAGTCTGGTGATATCTTAGAAAACTTGGAATAACTTTGCCTCAGGACACAGCCATACCACTTCTGGGTATACACCCAAATGTCTCCTCATGGAATCATAAGGAAGTTTCCTCATCTATGTTCATAGCAGCCTTATTTGTAATAGCTAGAAACTGGAAACCACCCAGATGTCCCTCAAGTGAAGAATGGGTTAAAAAACTGTGGTACATCTACACAATGGAATATTATTCAGCTATCAGGAGCAATGAAATTATGCCATTTGCAGCCAAATGGATGGAACTAGAAAAGCTCATCCTGAGTGAGCTAACCCGGACTCAGAAGGATTCATATGGCATCTATTCACTTATAGTAGGGTTTTAGCTATATAGTAGAGGATATCGATACTACAACTAACACACCAAAGGGAACATGGTCATAGACTTTTTATTTTTTATTTTTTTCTATTTTTTATCCTTTTTTATCTGTTTGTCTGCTTTTTTTTTTTTTTTGGTTCTCTCTCCAGGGGAATGAGACACTTTTCACTGGTGGTAATGCCTCGTAGACCCCCCAATGAATGAGGAGGCTCTTGGCTCTCATACTACCTCTGAACTGAGATGAGGGACTGTTATATAGGGACACCCCACCCCAGAGAAATGGGATGGAAGGGTTAAGGTGTAAAGAAAAAAATGAAATGTGAAGTTTCAGCCTTTTGATAATAATTGTCATAAACTGTTTAGGATGATTAAGAAACGCAAACTAATAGTCATGCAAGCCTGTGATTGTGTTAGGTACTATGACAGTCTATTATAGTTATTTTCTAAGCTAATCAGAAATAAAGCTGCTAAGAGGCAAGCAACATCTGCTTATCCTAATATGAGAGATAGATAGGGCTTCTTCAAAAACCTCAAGAGATCTGCAGAATATGGCATTCAAAGATGTTTTCTTAACTTTAGATATTTTATATCAATACATATCAACTCCTGACAGCACCCCCTATTCTACTCCAAATAGAAGATGAGCATCGAAGAATCTCCAGTGGGAGATGATTGAATTAGTTACAAGCCTATCTCTTGGCAGGAAAAAAACCCCTTGCTCCAACTGTAGACAGAATGCTGTCCAAAAAGGACAAAACTTGGAAGCAGGTAAGTCGACAGCCTGGCTCTGCCAAGACAGGGTAGGTAAGTCCTTCATAATTTCTCCTCTACAATCAATGTCTGTCAGAGAAATGGGACCAAAATGACTGAAGATCTATGCTGTAATGTATGGAGAGAAAATGGGAACAGTCCAGGCAGCCACTGGTATGTCATTTCTTAGTTTTGGAAGCTGCAGGCCCTGTACTTCCTATAAAATCAGATATATTTATCCCTCTCAGGTCTCTGAGGTGGTTGAAGAATAGATAGCTAGAGTCTCATAATTAAATTCTGTGTTGTTTAGGAGTCAAGAAGGTGTTATAGATCTAGGATGTTGCTTTTAATATTGTGTTGCAAGTTAGTATGAAAGCTGAGTTGGATATAGAACTTTAAACTCATGGAGACGGTTAGATAGTAGAATGTTAAAGTCAGGGACCAAATACATATGGACTGGACATTGGGAATGTACGCTAAGCCATATAACCCTCATAACTGTGGCCTAATTACCTCTGTTGTTTTGTATTGTATCTATTATTACAAGAGAAAGAGCCATTTGTTGGACTGAAAAGGGGAACTGTTGGGGGGAAATAAGATATACCTTAAACTAAAAAAAAAAAAAAAAAGGAAGAGAATGGGGGGTTGAAGGTGGGAGGGTGGAACTGGAAGGGGGAGTAGGGAGGGGAATGCGATTGAGATGTAACTTGAAGAAATGAAAAATAAATTATTAAAAAATAAATAAACTGGCTGTTTTTATCATTGCCCTGCTACCTGCTTGATAAATAAATAAAAGAGGAGTGGATGGATCGGTAACTATCAAGGGAAAGGGCATGTCTATGAAAGGACACAACAGTTTGAAACTCAGGGATAGTGCAGCTAGGTTCTTTGCTTGTTCTCTATCTGATGTCCCAGTGACAGATTTCAAGACCAAAGTGAGAGATAATTAAAAATGTGTTTAAATGAAAACTTGAAACCAGCTGTGCTCCACAAAGAGGTGAGTCAATCATCATAGCAGAGAAGGGAACATTTTGCTTTTACCATAAGAATCCTGCTTATATGCCTCCTATAGTCCAGAGATATTTTTAAATGATCCTGAACGAAAATATAGGTGTTCTTTATTCCATTGCAAACCAATCTTTCATTTACAAGACCTCAGGTCTACTCTATATGCATGCATATAGTCAGACACACGACTCAAATATTTTCTTATTAATTTTGTCAACTATAAATTGAAGCAATGGTACTGAGGTTAGGGAGGAAAAAATTTACTGAGGTGAAAGCAGAAACTTCCTATCAAAGAAGAGATAGAACTACAGGCAAGAAAGTCCTATGTCAATCTAGAACAGTGGTTCTCAACCTGCGAGTCGCAACTCCTCTGGGGCCCACATATCAGATATCTTATATATCTGATATTTACATTACAATTCATAAAAGTAGCAAAATTACATTTATGAACTAGCAATGAAAATAATTTTATAATTGGATCACCACATCATGAGGAACTGTTTTTAAAGCTCGTTGCATTAGAAATGTTGAGAACCACTGCTCTAGTGTATCTCTGAGTCAAGGAAATTGTTTTTGTTATTGCATAGGCTACATTGTCTAAAGCCCCCAAAATTGTCTGATGATAATATTTCATCTTCACTGTCTTCAATTTTTTCAGCAAATTTGTATGAAGTCTCATTCTGGGCACATTTGAAGCAATTTTCATAATTAAAAAAGCTTCAAATGAGATTTTAAAATGTTATTAAATGGCAGATTTGGTGTGGTAAAGGACTTGTGTTGGCCATACATCACATGCCAAAGAGCCCTAACTCACCTAGCCTATGGCATGACCCTAATTTCACTGTGGTAAGATTGCATGTCCCTATTTCACGGTAACAACTTGATTAGGAAAAATAAAAAGAACATGAAATAGCTTTTCTCTAGAGGGAAGTTCATGAATCTGCACTAGACTAGTACATCTTTTTTCCTTTCCTTTGTCTCTCTTAGACTTCTGAAGCTACAATAAACTCGTTGAGCACGTGTGAATTCTCACACAGCGACAGCCAAAAGCTGAAAGGCTCTGCTTGTCCTGAGAAGCCAAGCTCTGTAAATCCTAGGGCCTATTCACTGAGTTCAAGTGTGACTGCTAAGAAAGTGGCAACTACAGGTTGCAGCTCTCCCAATGGATGAATGCTTGCTTCTGGAACACTGCCTGGTACCCGAGAAAGCAAGAAAACATTTCTTGGGCAGTTAGTTTTTGAAAGCCCCAAAGTAACTAGGTCTATGCTTCACTACAAAATCGATATAAGATTTTAGCTCTGGAACGTAGCAAGCCCCCAAATGTTTTTCCTGTCTGTACCCTCTGTCATTTTGCTGGCCATATGAAGTTAACTAATCTTTTCATCTTGTGGTCACTTTAAATATTGATAGTTATACAATATGAAAGGGCAATCACACATCTCAATACACAGAGCAAATAAAATCCTGTAAATGATCAGAATTTAGCTCACAGTTTAGTAATAATGTTATAATGTTTACAAGAGGTATTGGAAATGTTAAATGGGATGTGCATTTCTCTTTCCTTTCAATGACTTAACAGTATTTACATAGAAGCATCATGCTATGTATTTTACGAATTATGTAAAGCATTGAAAACGAGTCTCTTACTTTTTCTTCTTAAATGAAATCTTTCATTTGGTATAACACTTAGAGTCTGGAAACAAATTTGTTTCTTGTAATGTTGAGAGTTACAAAAACTCCCATATTTTAAGATATTATTAAATGTTTGAAATCAAATTGTAATTAATAAAAGCATTTTAAGATCTTTGATTTACTGATACTGAAAATTTTCTGGTAAAGTGCTATTGTGCCTTTTGAGTATGAAACACTTTTTGTGAGGCAGATGTAAGGAAAAAAAAAATCATGTATACTCTCAGAGAGAAAATGAACCTGTCATACCTCTGAAATAAAAGTAATTTAGAAATCTGCTGCATTCCAAGAGAAGCCCACGAGTTGATCTGTGAAGCTCACTTCACTTGTCAAAGGTGTAACACCAGCTTCAATTTTCTCCTTGAGCAACCAATTCAAGGAAAGCTGATTTCACTAACAGTCCTCTTTTAGCCAAATATCTTTTCTTGATTCTGTGATGAGAGTTTTCTGACAAGCCAGTCCCTACTTCCCACTCATTACCAGAGAGTGGGGGGTTGAGAAGAGAGCAACATTGATCTCAGTATGACTGTTTGCTTCCACTTATTGAGACAGCCACACTTCTGTTGCTTGATGTCAGGCCAATGAAAGTCTTCAAGGATAACTCTGAAGCAGCTTCCTTGGTTCCTTTTCTCCATTTCCCATTGCTTCCAATTGCTACTGATGTCTGTTACACTTAATAGCTTAGAAACTTGACTGTTTTAGATGCAAAAGAAATTTCAAGAGAAAAACCGGGAACAAAAATAAATTCTAGCAGTTCTGACTAGAGATGTTATATAAGCTTTCATGTGATGTTTCATTATCGGTAGCTCCTTGTAAAGGAAATACTGTTTTTTTTTTTTTAATTACTGAGATTACCCCATTTCTTCTGATAAAATAGGTAGCATGGCACAGATCCAGCATTCATCCTTTTGACACATCTACTCATTAAATAAATACACACAGTTTTCAACTTAACTATGAGTTCTGTAGTCAAAGTTGTTTGGATGACAACTGTTCAGAACTCAGATTTGAACTTTTGTCCAACCAATGTTCATATCCATCTATGTTTTGGGCTAGCGCATATTTGATAGTCCAAATGATCTATGTCATTTCATAGTGTTACCTTGGGTTAAGTAATTTGGAATGCACACATCTTTTAGGACACAAACGGGAGAAAAGAAAAAAGGGAAATGTTTCTCTATTTGAGTTTTGTATTTGTCCAGTGCTAATGTAAGGACAAAGGAGCTTGGAATGGATAAGTGCCCAACTCCTTTCTCTTCCTTATGCCAGACTTTTCTGTACCTAAAGCTTTCCATGTTCTAATCATTTCTCTCTTCCCTGTTGAAAACTCTATTTCCACAGTATAGACTGACCCCTTTTATATTGGAGAAGATTTTTATGTTTTAAAAAGTGGAGTTGATGTAAATCAAGTGAATCACAGGTTGTCAAGATTTCAGAGAGTTTAACAATGTAAAATGAAAATATTCAGGTGGCAACAAAGTTGCCCAGCATAAAAGATTCAGCGTTCTTGGGAATACTACTTTGGTTTATATTATGAATTAGCCCACTCAAACCTGCTCATCTTCCTTGAATTTGTACAGATAAGAAATTATAAACTACTACGTAAACTCATATGCAGCTACGATTCTGTTTATAAATAGGTCACAATAATTTAGGGTCGTCAGATCTAATATGGCATACCCAATGCATTTAGAATTTCAGATAAGTGTTACTTCTTTGCATGCAATATCGTTCCCTGTATTATATTAATCCCTTAAATTTGGTAACCTTGAACCAAATAGATAAACCTATGAGAGACTGAAATTGGAAATAAGGGATGACCTATCATCTTGCCTATTTTGTCTGTTCTTCTTGGTTCACTTATCACAGAAACATGAGGCTTTGCACATCAACCTTCCAAAGTCCTTTCCCTACTTCTCTGGTTATTAGAAAGTAGTGGCTAATAGGTGTTATAAAAGTGATAGCTTATACATTCAAATTTTTGATTCCTAATGAAAATTACACAATATGATCTTGAACACAATGTTTCAGGTGTCCATCAAAGATAACAGTTTCCTAGTGGGTGCATTCTTAGAAATTTATCTTACAAGATTAAGTCTGAAAACTTGCCTCTTCAGCCTTTCTAGCGGGTTAGAATACATTCAGTGCATTTACCAAAAAGACACATGAAGTTTGGATGAAAAATTAATGAGAGATAGAGTAGAAGCCAGAGGAGAAAATGGAGGTGGATTTGATCAAAACATGTGGAATGCTTGTATGAAATACTGAAACAATAAAATAGTTAATGAAAATATTTTATTGTTCTTTTTTCTCAGATAGTTCTTTCTGTCTATCCTATCTATATGTCAAACTTTCACTGGTCAACATACTTAATGCATAGGAAGAAGATTGGCATCAAGTATCCTCTTATACTGCTCTATTAATTAAAACATGATGCAGTGCCATTAGTGAAGTAAAGCAAAAAAGGACCAGAGGTGAACTATTATTTGTTGCCTCATTTATAAATCATAGGGAAGACTGGAAAAATAAGAGGCTGAGACTGTGTTTCTAACCTGCCTTGTCCACGTGCAGCAACTGCTGCAGAGACAAAAGAACATATCTCTCTTGCCATAGGCACTGGGTAACAAGGTAAGGCCCAAACTAGGTACATAAGAAATAGGTTGCTCTGCTGCATTTATGTCATGTGTGACTTCATTTCCCCCATACCAGGTTCTCCCCAAAGACAGGTTGAGTACTAATGTTCCATGATAGTAGTGTTCTCTACTCTTAGGCCCACATAGGTAGGAAGATTCTATAATTTATTGTTCAAACCTAAATATTTTTTCAGAATGTCCAGGGTACCATGAATAGTCACAAGAGAACAATAGGCATGCACAAGAAGAGACCTAGGAAAATCAGAATGGATGAACGTGCAACTGTCAATATAGTGGGAAAAAAAATCCTGAATCTTTGTTTTCTCAGTAGCAGCCAAGGCAGTCTTTCTCCCCACTCATTCTTTCCAAGTAACAAAAGGATGAAAAACACACCATGCCCTTCCTGCCTGGGGTTCACTGAACAGGATTAATTGATTATTGCATCTGTTTCTTGCATTTAGGGAATGACAAGCAGAAAAAAGCCAGAGGCTCACAATACTGTTTGTGTACCCAGGTGCCCTTGCACCACGGGGAGTAAACACCCTGGGTTCTATTTGCTACAGGAGGAAAAGAAAAGGAGGGCCAATAACAAAATGTCCTTCAAAGGAAACACCATGTAAGCAGAGATAAGAGATAAGAACTAGGACACTGTCAAAAGAAGGATCTTAGAATAGCACCTTGAAATAAAGAAGTATTCTTTATAAAGTGAATGTAAGTGAATGTTGTTACAACATCTATTGTACCCAGTCTTTTGCATCACCCTCAGCAAATGAAAATCACAGTTTCTGCCATTGTCAGCAGTACAAAACAGGAATCTTTCCATTTCCTGTAATTCACTTTGCATTTTCTTAAGGGAGAAATAATCCATTCTCCATGTTTTTCACACTGGACATTTAATACAATCATTTTAATCTGTGTGACACTGGAGATGGAACCCACAGTGGTTTTGCCTATGCTAGGCTAGCACTCTACTATTGAGGTACACTCCTCTGCCCGTTTAATACAAAATTTCCAAAATATGTTTTTTGTGGTGTTCCTAAATAACCAAAAAAGTTCAAGAAATTTCAATTTGTATATAAGAAGAGTGGGGGTATGGAGAGAGAGAGAGAGGGGGGGGGGGAGAGGGAGAGGGAGAGGGAGAGAGAGAGAGGGGGGGAGAGAGAGAGAGAGGGAGAATATTCTGGATTTCAGGTTTCCAAGTTATGGATTGAGTGCTGGATTAAATGTAAAATCCTTAATTAGAGAGCTTCAATGGCAGATTATGTATAATACATTTTTCCCTTAAGGAAATTTACTTGAATGGAAATCAGCTACCAGTCTAGAAGATCCTGAGGGCAAGAACTCTGCTTGACTTCTTTGTTCCTTCATCTCCAGCTTCCAGTTTGGTGGCAGGCTTTGTTTGTGATAAAGAATTATCAAGGGAATGATTAGGCACACCAATGTATTGATTACTCAGGAAACACCATTGAAGGCAATTAAGAGAAGAACTTGTGATCTTGGTACACAGCCAGATAAAAGAGTACTGTTTTTTCATGGCAGTCCATCTTCACTCTAGGTCTCTTTGAACCACCTTCTCGGAATTACAGCAGGTCTCCTCACCATTCCTATCATTTGTCATTGCCTTTTAATCTGCTTATTGTGGATGAATGATTCTAACTCAATGCATTACCAGCACTATTCCAGATGCAGAGCTACACAACAATGGACATGGAAAGACACAGGCCCTGTCTTGGAAATGATTACATTTCCTTAAAAAAAAAGTGGCAATTGTGTACTATGTTAGACACTCTGTGCACAAATCTCTTTGGAAGTTTGGCAACTCAACACATCAGAGATTTTGGTGTATGATGAACAAACTTTCTGAGAGAAACTTCCTTAATTTAACAGCAGGAAATCTGCTAAAGGGTAAAACAGTTTCCACAGAAAATTAAACAATTTAGAGGAGACTGAATAATTATCAAGTTCTTTTGATTGCATAAAAAAACTATAATGGGGCTGGGCGGTGGTGGCGCACGCCTTTAATCCCAGCACTTGGGAGGCAGAGGCAGGCGGATCTTTGTGAGTTCGAGGCCAGCCTGGTCTACAAAGTGAGTCCAGGACAGCCAAGGATACACAGAGAAACCCTGTCTCGAAAAACCAAAAAAAACAAAACAAACAAAAAAAAAACTATAATGGTAACAGCACATGCTGAAGAGGCTGTGGAGAAAGGGGAACACACCGCCATTGCTGGTGGGAGTGCAAACTTGTACAACCAGTATGGAAATCAGTTTGGTGACATCTTAGAAAACTTGGAATAGCCCTACCTCAAGATCCAGCCATAACATTTCTGGGTATCCACCCAAACAATTCCTCCCCAAACCACAAGGATACATCCTCATCTATGTTCATAGCAGCCTTATTTGTTTGTAATAGTTAGAAACTGAAACAACCCAGATGTCCCTCAATCGAAGAATGGATAAAAAACTGTGGTACATCTATACAATGGAATACTATTCAGCTATCAGAAACAAGGAAATTATGCCACTTGCAGTCAAATGGATGGAACTAGAGAAGCTCATCCTGAGTGAGCTAACCCAGACTTGGAAATATGCACATGGCATCTATTGACTTATAATCGGATTTTAGCCATATAGTACGGGATAACTATACTACAACCAACACACAAAAAGGAACAGGAACATAGACCTTGTTACCTGTTAGTGGGACACTTTGCCTTAATAGAGTTGCCATATAGGCCCCCAGTGCAAGAGGAAGGTATTAACACTCCTATGACTGTTGAACTGAGGGGCGCTGATATGTAGAGGCAACCTTCTCTGGAAGAGTAGGATAGGTGGGAGAGAGGGGAGAGGGTGGGATCAAGAGGGGCAGAGAAAGGGGACTGTGATGGTGATTTAACTTGAAGTAATAAACAAACAAAAAAAACCTATAATGGAAGTTTAAAACCTTAAGGTAGACTTTTCTTCTTCTATAATATTCTTATGGACTAGCCAGGTGGCCTTAAATTGATAACATCATAAAAAATCATGCTTCTCTCCTATAATCTACTCATTATAGGCAAGATAGCTTTATGACCTGAGACAAATAATAGCAAGCAAGCCAACAAACTAACAGAAATACTTACTTTGAGGTTTATTTTATCTGCATCTTTCTTGGCATTTGGTGTGCATGTTATTAAAATAAGATCTTCACAACATGAGGAATGCTGCTTCCATGAAATCCTACCAATCTGGTGGTGGCCTGCTAAAACTTGTACAATGACCAAACTAGTCATGTGCCAAAGTGGATGGGGAAGACATCACAAGGCTTCATTCCTAGATGAAGAGCTACAGCTAGTCAATGGCTACAGAGATAAGGAGAATTAGTTTTCTCCAGGAACAACATCCCTGATTATCCAATTCTGTGTGGTCAGTTCTAAACACACACATATGTGGGCAACACTAATTAGACTCAGATATAAATACATGAATGGTTGCCATGGGAAACAAAGAAGAAATTTTCTAGTTATATATCAAAGTTATCAATTCCTTGGCCCTTTTTATGTTTTTATTTATTTTTTGAGAATTTCGCACAATGAATTTTGATCATATTCTTTCCCCTTCCCAATTTCTCTCAGATCCCCAACTGCTCACTATCCTCCCTACTTCATGTCTTTTCTCTTTTAAAGTAAAACAAGACTAAACTAAACTAAAAACCAAACCCACAAGATATAATGTTATTGAAGAGGTAATGAATTTGAGATGTGATGGGTGGACACATGAGGAGTTGAATGTAGAAAAGAGAGGAATAGAAATGATGAAAACGATGTTGTCATATAACAAGTTCTCAAAAAATAGAATCTCAAATAGTCCTGAAAAAATTAAAGGATGTCTTAATCATCAGAGAAATGCAACTCAAGACAACTCTGAGATTCCATCTCACACCTGTCAGAATGGCTAAGATCAAAAGCTCAAATGACATGCTGGCGAGGTTGCAGAGAAAGGGGAACATTCCTCCATTGCTGGTGGGAGTGCAAGCTTCTACAACCACTATGGAAATCAATCTGGCAACATTTTAGAAAACTCAGAATAGCTCTACCTCAAGACCCAGCCATACCCCTTCTGGGTATACATCTAAATGAGTCCTCACCAAACCACAAGGTCATTTTCTCATCTATGTTCATAGCAGCCTTAGTTGTAATAGCTAGGAACTGGAAACAAGCCAGATGTCCCTCAACCGAGGAATAGATTAAAAAAAAAAAAAACTGTGGTACATCTACACAATGGAATACTACTCAGCTATCAGAAACAACCAAATCATGCAATATGCAGCCAAATGGACGGAAATAGAGAAGCTCATCCTGAGTGAGCTAACTAAACTCAGAAGGATGCACATGGCATCTATTTACTTATAACTGGATTTTAACCATATAGTACAGAATAACTATACTACAACCAATGCACCAAAGGGAACAGGAACATAGACTTTGTTACCTGTCAATGAAACATATTGCCCTAGTGGTGCTGCCTTGTAGGCTCCCAGTGTATGAGGAGGCTTTTGGCCCTCATATGACTGCTGAACTGGGGTGGGGACTGTTATGTAGGGCCACTCCACTCCAGAGGAGTGAGATGGAAGGGATAGGGGGTAGAGGGTGGGAGGGCAGGACTGGGAGGGGTGGAAAGAGGACACTATGATGGAGATGTAATCTGAAGTAATAAATAAACATAAAAAAGTAAAGGATGTTTAGCAAAATAGGCAGAGACAATAAGTAAAGGAAACCTTGCTGAGACCCTTTCCCAACTCATAAACAATGAAATGCATATAAAACTGCAAATACAATGGAATAGACTAAAAACTCATTATCCTGTGCCTTCCTGCCTCTTCAGTATATATTACCAATGTGCACCACCAAAGTCAGCTATGCACTGATTCTGAATTCAACATTTTCTCTAATACCTCAGAGTACATATTTTCAATTGTCACTCTCTTTAAACTCCAACACATTCCTGATCCCTATGCTTCCACTTAAATGACAAAAATAAATCCAGTAGAATAACCATATCTCAGTCTTTCACTAAACTAATGAAATTAACAGCAACTGCCCTCCCTCCTCTCCTGCTACTGTAATAGATGTACCTTCAATCCAATCTAGATTAATTCCTAGATTTTATCTTTATATTTTATCAAGTATCTGTAATATTGAACATCTTTCAGTTATCCTGAAGTTTTAGTCTCTTTCTCCCTCACTCCACCTTGCCCTCCCTCCTTGCCTTCCTTCTTTCTATCTCATCCATTCACTTTCTCATTTTCTTCCCAATGCTATTTTCAATGTATGTGCTATTTTCAATGTTTGTGCTCTCTTGACCCTATGTCTATCTTCTCTTAGTATGATCTTTCTCTTTTGACATCATAATCTTTTGTCTTGAAATAATTGTTTGGTATTTGCTCCTCCAGGGTCTGAATTTCCAAATACAACTCATTCTAATGCCACATTGATTCCCACAGGCCACCAGTGATTATTGGGCTCTCCAAAATTCAAACTGAACTGACTCACATTAAAGTTATCAATGTTTTACTTGCTACTAAACTAGCGGAATGTTTCTTATCTCTAAAGCATTTGCTCACTCTCAATATCATCTGTTCTGAAGGCCTTTCTTTCTTAGATTCTGTGACGTCACATGAACCTCATTTGTCTCCTATCCACTGCACTGCTAATTTTCC